>AYEL01090368.1:0-12689 GCA_000484575.1 Olivierus martensii | reverse complement strand
TTTGTCATCTGAGAATTTCTCTTCGCAGAAAATGCACGTGGCATCAATAGCTCCAGTCTTTTCGGTTCCAATGAGCAAATCAAAATCAAAATCGTTTATTCTGAGCCACATATTTTACGGTAGTCCTAGGCATCCTGTAAAAAAATCCGATATGAAGATTTTTGCAACACATGGTGCAAATATTTTGATCACTAGCCTGTAATTACACCACTTAGAAGTGCCCATATTTGCACCAACACGCCATATTGAAATTATCAGTTTTGCTTGCAAGCATATCTCCTAGGCATCCTGTAAAAAAATCCGATATGAAGATTTTTGCAACACATGGTGCAAATATTTTGATCACTAGCCTGTAATTACACCACTTAGAAGTGCCCATATTTGCACCAACACGCCATATTGAAATTATCAGTTTCGCTTGCAAGCATATCTAATCTTTATGTCCGAAACACACGTTATCAAACGTTTGATCATTAAGCTAACTGGTTACATAGAGTAAGAACTAGTTAAGGAAGCATTTTCTATAATTAAACGTAAAACAAACATACACTGGAAAAGTTTCTAGACTGTCCTGAAACGAATTCTTTGAAGATTTCCATAGGAACTAGCGAAATAATACCAAATAATAACTTAAAAAAAACAACAGTCACGTCGAGCTTCGAACCACGACCAAACTAGCTTACAAAGACTCACGCTAACCACTACACCATTATGACGTGAACTGCTAATGTTAAAATTATTGGTATTTGTTTTTATGAAAACTTTGCGATTTTTGTGCGAATGCTTGAAAGGTTCACTTTACTACTTTAAGATTTTATTGTGCCTATAATCCTCTACTAATGTGCTAACAGTAAGTTTGAAGAAAATTGGTGAGGCGAAAGTCCGTCCCTCTCCTTGTAAGCATAGTAGCCTTATAGCTTCCTCGCTTAACCGAAATTCAGATATAAAAATTGAATCTGGGAGAAAAAAGGGGTCAGCTTTTTGTGGATACATACGTGGAATTTCTTCCACGTCTACCTCTCCTCTTCTAAAATTGCATAAATTAAAGCAGAGGTAGAACAAGAAACAGACATCTTGGTTTCGACTATTTACTACTAATGCACGACGCTCAACGATAACTTTAACGTCGACCAAATTCATGAGTCGAAGTCGACTCATGACGTCAAAATGACGTAGCTACTAATGTCGAAAAACGCTACTTTGTGGGTGCATCCAGTTTGCAAGCGCTTTGCTGACTGATAAGTAAGCACTTAGTTCACATACGTCATCATTTGCACTGTTTTACTAGACGTCTTGCTGACAAGTTCTGCCAAGCAAAATGGCTGCTCTCAAACAAAAAGGTTTAATACATTTGATTGATGAATTAACAGATGATTCTGTGGAAGTTTCTTTAATGAATATAATTCAGAGAACTGCAGAATCAAACGCTGAACACTTGACTGCTATAAGCATCCATTGGAATTTAAAAATTAATAATAATTCGAAAGATAAAAAAGTAACTATAAAGGATTTCTTGTATCAGTTTTTCTAGTAAATTTTGTTGGAAAGTGACATCTATAATAATAATAATAAGCATTAGCAATTCTAATTGTATAAATAGAATGATTTAAAAACTTATTTTAATTGATATATATTATTTTGAATCAAAGCATCTTATCAATTAAAATAAGTTTTTAAATCATTCTATTAATATAATTAATATTAATATTTAATATAATTTTTATTATAAAAATTATTTTATAATTTATCCTTGTTTCAAATTTAAATTTTAAAACAATAGAAAACTTAGATTAAAAAGTTTATATAAATTTTATCTATTTTAAACTAACAATCATAATCGTTAGATGACAAACTCAGCTAAAGTAGCAAACAAATGTAGCGCTGACTTCGCTTATCAGCAAACTCAGCAATTGATGACGTCACTTATACTAAGCGGACCATCCAGTTGGACAGCTAGACGGTCTGCTGAGTCAGCTGCTTACCAACTGGATGCACCTTGTGTTATTGTCGACGTTTTCGACGATTGACGTCATTACCGTTGTAAAATTCGACGTCAACCAGTGTCGAAGAACGCGCCCCTGGATCCTTGACGCGTCGCTTACATATGTCGCTCAAGTTTTTCGGCCAAAATTTCGTCTATAAGACCCCCGCACCCCCACATTATTAAAAGGAAATAGAGTCAGTGAAGACAGAAGAATATCTGCTGCTGATGAACAGATTTTTGGAAAGGAGGTACCTTGTCACACAAACAAAAACGAATCACAACTATCCGCTATGCAGTTATAAAAAATCTTGAGGTCCTGGTTGAAATTCAGTTCTTCTGGTCATCACCAGTTTCCTGTCAATGTTTTCACCAATGTTGGATCTCTGATCCAGGGGTTACATTCCTTCTAACTAGAAGAAACTTAGAAAAGAAATATAGAAGGAAAACTGGAATAGAATTATATAGAATGAAGATACAGAAAAAAGTGTGAAGTTTGTTCACCATGAAAATGGAACTCTTCTACCAGTATCTCTAACATCTGCCAATGATTGAAATGCATTTCTTGCAGATAAATTTCTAAATCTCTTCTGAATATAATATAAAGGAAGTAAGTGCTATATCCAAGAAATTGTCATTGAGAAGATTTGACTTCGAAGAATCATTATCAGCATGAATTTTCATTCTTCTTCCTCAGGCAGGTAAATCTGTAAAGTTAGTTCCTGTTGGCTCTACCATCTTTTGAAATAGGCTTAAACTAAATCATTTCTGGTATTTTAATTGTTCTAATATTAAGGATCTACTATATTAATTGTATCTAACATTCTTCATTATTATTATATAATTTGTTTTATCATATTAGTTCTTATTAGCTGCCTGTACAATATATTTGCTATAAATAAATTGCTTTTGCTTATTAAGAAAGTTTCCAAATCAGTCTTCAATTCCTGGATCCCTATGCAACTGATTCACATGCCCTATTCAAAATATTAATTATTAAATAATTAAGCAACCTTTTCAGCCTATATTATTTTTGCAATCCTTACATTTCTTATGACAGCAAAATATAAAAGATAAATGGTCAATTGATTTATTCTTAATCATTTTCAATAATTTATAATTACAAATCATAAGATAATCATTAGATCATTTTTTAAAGTATCGAAAAGAATTATAAATGTAAATCATTTTTTACTTTTTGTTTTTGAAACACATGTAAATGATTCAAAATTTATTTATAACAATTTACTATTTTAAATTATAGAATCTTTTTTAAGGTTGTTATAGTATGTAATTATACTGGACAGTATTTATTCATAATCTGAAATCTTACCTGGAAATAACAGCACAAAATAGCAACATATCATCAGCATTAAGAACAGAATACAAAAAATTTTTTGTATTCTGTTCTTAATGCTGATGATGGTTGTATAGCAATTGAAAACGTTTCATTAAATTTTAATTTTTATTTATCAATTGCTATTTTGTGCTGTTAGTTCCAGATATTATTATCAGCAATTAGTCAAAATAGTAGTTTATCTAAAATATTATTATCCTGATTTAATATATTATTATTTAAAAGATTTCTGTGCAAGGTGAGTAACTAATTTTAATTAAAATATTTTTGGAATAAAATTAAATACAAATGCTAATTAAATAAAGGAGTCTTTTGATGCATTGTTATTAGGATGAATTTTTATACTATATAATTATTTGTTTAATGATTAATAATCTATCAAATCATGTCAGTTCATTAAATAAATATGTATTTTATTTCTTTATAGGTTTACATTTTAACATAAGTGAAGGTTGTGCTCTTTCACCGATTTCATCAATTTCTAGTTTGCTTAACAAAGAAAATCATTTCTTAGGAAAATTCTATTTCCATCAAGCTTCCATCAATGGAAAAATAATTGAAGATGAGGTACACTTTTCATAATATTTAAATTTATTTTTACATAAACATAGCTAGATTAATATGAATGAATAATAAATAAATATCTTCATTTTATAATACAATCGATTCTGCTTAATTGGGACATGTTGGGACTAATCCATTTTGGCCCAATTAAGCAGCTGCCCCAATTAAACGAACTAATAATAAATTCTAAAATATGTAATATGTAGGTAAATAAATAAATAAGTAGGTAAAATAATAATAATTAGGTACCTATTTTTATTAAAATAGGTACCTAATTATTAGCTTTTTAGTGTTCTCCTCTGACTTCACTTTCAACACTGAGCTGCTGATATTCATGCCTCGCCCGCTAACTATAGAAATCAATTGATTCTAATGCTTCTTCGACTTCTGAATCCTTTCCATCACGCTTTCTTTTGACTAATGCGCTTCTTTGACTTCTGGATCCTTTCCATCATGCTTTCTTTTGAATGTTTCCTTCTTCGACTTCTGAATCCTTTCCATCATGCTTTCTTTTGGATGTTCCTCACACCTTGCCTGCTTACTATAGAAAACCATTGATCTAATGCTTTTTTGCCCGCTAACTATAGAAAACCATTTGATCTAATGCTTCTTCGACTTGTATCTTAACTATAGAAATCCATTGATCTAATGCTTCTTCAACTTCTGGATCTACTATAGAAATCTATTGATCTAATGCTTCTTCACCTTCTGGATTCTTTTATCACGCTTTCTTTTGGATGTTCCCGAAATTTCTTTCTGTAATGCCCAATCGAAATCCATTGATCTAATGCTTCTTCGACTTCTGAATCCTTTCCATTGTACTTTCTTTTGAATTCTTTGACTTCTGAATCCTTTCCATCATGCTTTCTTTTCGCTGTTCCATTCGACTTCTGAATCCTTTCCATCACGCTTTCTTTTCGATGTTCCTTTTCTTTCTGTAATGCCCACTCCTTAAGCAGTTGATTTTCTTTTTGTAGAACTTCTTCGACTTCTGGATCCTTTCCATAACGCTTTCTTTTGAATGTTCCTAGAATTATCTTTCTGTAATGCCCACTCCTCACGCAGTTGATTTTCTTGTTGTAGAAAACGCTCTGTAATGCCCACTCCTCACGCAGTTTCTTTTGGATGTTCCTGTTCGACTTCTGAATCCTTTCCATCACGCTTTCTTTTCGATGTTCCTTTTCTTTCTGTAATGCCCACTCCTTAAGCAGTTGATTTTCTTTTTGTAGAACTTCTTCGACTTCTGGATCCTTTCCATAACGCTTTCTTTTGAATGTTCCTAGAATTATTTCTGTAATGCCCACTCCTCACACAGTTGATTTTCTTGTTGTAGGAGACGTGCTAAGGTAGATTTTGTACACCAGTCATGTCATTCTTTTCATAGGAGATGCGTCTATGGTAGATTTTGGTTTATTTCAGGGAGTCAAGTGTAGTCTTTTGATTTTGATACACCAGTTGTATCAGTAAGTCTGTGTAGGAGAAGCGCTATGATAAATTTTGGTATACCAGTTATACCAGTGGTCTACAACGGCCTTTTGATTTTGGTACACCAGTTATATCAGCGAGTCTACGATAGCTTTATTTTAAATAGTGCTTTTAATTTTATCCAGCAAAACAATTTTACTTGAAAGTGTAAAATCATTTGTTGGCATCTTGGCAAAGATTTAAAAATTTTAAAATCGACACTGTAAATGAATACCGCTGGGTACAGTATATAGTAACAGTAGACACTTTAAGCCAATGCATGCAATGGATAACTGATTTGCATCACGCTAATGTTGCCAAATAATAGTGTAAATAGTGTTGACATACTTTTGAAAAATTCCTAAAATATGTCAAAAATTGCTAAATTCCTTTTCTGCTGCCTGCCCAGTTAAGTGAAAAGTTGTCCAATCAAACGTTTAAATTATGTAATAGTTTATTAGTTTTGTTTCCATTCTTTGAGATTTTGCCCAATTAAGTAGCTGCCCCAATTAAACGGAATCAACTGTATAGTATAAATATTTAAACCATATAAGTGTCTTACATCAATAAAACAATTGCTAAACTTATAAAATTGTACTTGCTTATATAATAATTATTTGTATTGATATTAATTTATGAAAATTGATAGAAATTATTTTTAAAATAGAAATTTAAAAAAGCTTTAAAAAGAAAAGATATATGTCTTTGCTTCTTATTTAAATTTCTTCCATTTAACTATAAATTATAGATTAACTTTAATTAAAACAAAAAGTACAAAAAATTACCTCTGTTTTCTTTACAAAAAAGTAGTTTTAGTTCCAATGTAGAATTCAGGTAATTGTAAAATTAAAGTATAGATATCTTATCTTACAAATTTTTCATTTAAAGAATTGTATTAATTTTTATATAATACACTTCAATCCCATCCTGTTACAGTCACAAAAAAAAATACACACAAAACACAGCACTATACTTGATAAAATACTTTAATAATAGAAATGTTTTTGACCCTCTCTATGGGCCAACCTCAGCTACACATACTATACAGAAAGGAGAAGAGAAACCTTCTACAAAATAAACCATAAGGCAGATGACATCATAAGAGATGTCCTGTACCCCTACATTAATATAGTTACGAGATCACATAAAGACATTATTACATCAATGTTGCATTTTGTTGTAGTATTAGTATTATTGTTATCATTAGTAATATTAGTTTGTAGATGTGGAATACGCAGCATTGATGTAATAATGTCATTAAGTGATTTTGTAACTGTTTTTATGTATGGGAATGGGATGTCTCTTGTGATGTCATCTGCCTTCTGTTTTATTTTGTAGGTTTCACTTCTCCCTTCTGTGTAGTATGTGTAGCTGAGGTTGGCCCACAAAAAGGATCGAAAATGTTTCTGATATTAAAGTACTTTATCCTGTAAAGTGCTGTGTTTTGTGTGTATTTTTATATAATTTTAAATTTTTACAAATATTCCAAGGCAATCATTAGCCAGATAGCCACATAATAAAGCAATGGCTCACCACATTGGAGGATATGGCTGGGAAGTCCCACAACTATTGGTTTTCTGGAGGGGTCTGAGCACAGTCCATTGAACCCCTATCCTTTAGTCTTCTGGTTAATCCCATCATGGATATTGACCAGCTTCTAGTGAGCTCTAAAAATGGCTGCCACCTAATATAGTATATCTCATATGCAATATGCAGCTTAACTAACTAAACCAAGATTTTTTGATAAATATTATTTACTTATGTATCGTGTTTGAAAACCCACTAATCAGGATCAACCTGACTATAATCAGTTTATACTTTGGTTTTGTTTCATGATATATAGATTTCCTGAGCATTGTAATGAATACAATGTTCATAAAAAATAAGAACAAGTTAATAATTTGTAAAAAACAAAGACTGGCATATAATATTCAATAATAATCAAAAATTTTTAAAACTCTTACCTTGATAAAATTAGTTTTTAAATTAACAGCAATAATATCAATTACAAGTGAATGATGACTGTAAAAATTAATTGGTAAAAATAGAATAAAAGACCATAACTGATAAAATTAAGGCAAATCTAGAAGAAAACCTGTGTAAAATTACATTTATGTAAAGTTTTATCATCTGATAACATCTATGAATTGTCTCCCTATTTGGAACACTTTTTGATCCCTTTCCCTTCATCAATTTTGTCATATCAAGTTTGACTCCCTGACTATGATGTCACAAATTTGAAGACTCCACTCTTTCTATTTAAAAATATTTTTTCTTCTATTTTATGTAAAAAAATACATAAAATAGTAGAGTATAGGAATTACTTTACATTGGTGCTTTGTTACACATTCTTTAACTTCCAAATAAACCTTCATACAGCTGAATATAAATACTGGATACTATATAGTATATTTTTCACATTTTATAATATGTATCTTCAAATATATTATATTATAGTTTTTATGTTTTGAATAATTAAACAAACATTTTATACTTCAGAAAAAAATTTTTAATCATAGAAGTTTAAAACTATAATCATTTTAGTGTGATATCAGAATTTTCATGATGACATCTCTGTTTTGCATCATTTATTGTGATAAATCTATTATATCATTCACTCCTGACAGTGTGATACAGTTTATGATTCCTCTCTAAGAAAAGTCATAATATTTAAAATTCTTTCCAATAAAGTTTGTGATTAAAAACAGAATGATTAAAATTCATTAAACTGAAGCTACTTTATCAAAATGTAACTTCAGTTTACTGCATTACTGCTTTATTGTAAGCTAACAGTTGCAAAGAATATGATCAGTTGATTCTTCATCTATCAAGAGATGACAAATAGAGAATTTGATTGTGTCTTTATACAGTAGAGTGACCAACTTTTTCTAGAGCCAACCCAGGACACATCCCAGATTTATATCATTCATTCTCCATATGGTTTTCACATCCTCTCTCTGCCATGCCTAATACCAAATTTTTGTGTACCTATTGTGTAATATGATAATATTTTACAATACTGTAATGTCTGTTTTTTTACTCTCTAATCCATTTGTACATATTTTTCCATTTGTTATTAAAATAACAGATTTATTTTTCAGTGGTTTCTGAGTCTTACTGATATTGCAATAGTTATCGATTTTATTATCTGAGCTGCAAAATGTTACAACTCACATTTTTAACATTGTTTTAAATATCTTTTATAAAATACTATTACTTATGTTAGTAGCTGTCATATTTGTAGCTTGTCAGAGCTACAAATATAACAGCTATTAACATCAGTAATATGACAGTTAAACATCAGTAAATATGACAGTTAAAATTCTAATAATTATAAAAAACAGTAGTATTTTACTGTATTTTATAATTATTAGAATTAATAAAAAAACTTTATATAAAATCCCTTATATTTACCTTCTTTATATTAAAAGCCTTCTTACTTTAAGTCTTAGACTTAAAGTAAGAAGGCTTTTTAATAAAGCTGAAAGGACAGGTGATTGGGACACGTATAGAAGTGCTCTCACTTGTTATAATAAGGCCATCAGAAAGACTAAATAACATTTCTATTGTAGACACTTTCTTAATAGTTTCCATAGGTTTATGGTATTTAACGGAGTTGGTGTAAGAAGTAATATTCTGGGATGGATAAGCATGGTTACAGATGTTTTGTCTGCTTACAAGTAAGGACTTCTTAATATTATTAATAAAACAGAGTTATAGCCATGCAAGATTGCTTGTTTTTTTCTTATCCCTAATTCTTTCAACTTAGCTTCTGTAGTATTACAATGTGTTTCTACTCTAATAGGAAATGAAAGGCAGCTATCTTATAAGAGAAGGAGTCAGATGACCACTGGCAGATGAAGACTGGTGCATACATGATTTTCCTATATACAATAGTATATAACTTATTATTATTGACAGTAATAGCTATATCTAAGTAATGGACATTTATCAGTGAAGACTGTTCAACTTAATACTAAGGCCCAATGTGTTGTCATTAAATTGCCCAAGGATGGATACTACATTTTTATTGCTATCACAGATGATAAAGACGTCATCGATGTATCTAGTAAATAACCTAATATCACAGTGTATAATGGAAATAACATTCACTCTTTATAGCACACAATGAGCTCAGTTATTACACTTGCCATTGGCCCACCTATTGGGACACCAACATATTGTTTGTAAAGTTGATTATTGTAAATGAAAAAGGAATTATAAATTATGAGGTGCGAAACATCCCTTAGTATATGAGGTGGGACATTACCTCCAGTATTCTCAATAAAAAATCGATATAAAAATAAGCATGCCTGGTTCAAGTTTAATTAAAGGGTAGGGTGCATTATAATCTGCCACAACTAACTGATCGTTATCATATAACTAATATTGGTTTAGGGTTTGTAAAAAATCCGTGACAGATTGTACAGTATACGAGTAATCTTTTAATTTGCAATTACACCATTTAGCAATGACCCTTTCTAGTGATGTCAATGGAGATCTAGCTTTATTCACCATTGGACGGATGCAGATGGGTTGCTTGTGTTTTAATGAATGCATACATGGGCAGACAGGTCGGATCTGGGATTTGTTTACATTTCCAGAATTCTGGAAAACCAGGTTTATGCATTAATCAGTGGTTGATTAAAAAATCAACCGCTGATGATGCTTGAATAAGCCGAAAGTTCTACAGAAATAAAGTTAAATTTTTGTATTTTTCACTTGCTAGAGCTGTCAAATTATTCCATTTGTTATATCAATTTAATTTTAATATATTGATAATGAAGCACATTTTTGTAGCTATAAATTATATATATCATTTTTAATTATTTAGTTTTTATTTTTGAGATTAAAATTAAGAAAAGAACTTTGCAAATTCTTATAAGAAATCCATACTCTAAGCATCATTTCTTTCGTATGATTTTTTAAACTATTCACTAAAAATATTTCTCTTGTGTTTTTCAACTTTAAATACATTTTTCTTTTTTTCCTCAAAGTCAAAAAGAACATGATCAAGCTGCATTCAATGTAGTTATCTCCATCATCATGATTGATTCCACTATTTTTCTAACTATAAACAACATTACTACTGATTTCTTTGATATGTTTTTCAACTGGAAAGGTATTTTTTTGCTTTTGTTAATTTTTCATTTTAAACTATTTGATTACTGATTAGCTTTTCTCTTTGTTTTTGAAATAATTTTTCTACTTTGACTAAATTAAAAAGATTTTCACATAACATGAGTTAGAATTGGTATGATCAACTGTCATAATTCATGATCAGCTCTGCAAAACTTCTAGCTTTGACCACTTTTTCTTGGACAATTCTCGAATTGGCCAGTGATCGGACACATCATGAATTGGCTGGCCAAAGCCAGAAATAGACATAAATCTCTTAAATTTCAGACTTTATCCAAATCTAGAAATGGCCAGACTTTATGCATTGGCCTTAACATATTCACATCAAGAAAGTGAAACAAAAAAATGATAAAAAACAATAAAAAAAGAGTTAAAAAATTCAATTCTGATTTTATTAATCTGGCTTTTGCAAATTGGTTTTTTGTGTAATCATTGAAAATACATCCTTTTGATGATGGGTCCTAAATTTTTCAGTTGCCAAAATATTTTTTAAATTACATATAAACAACATTGCTTATACAGATGCTCGATTAGTGCGGCTAATAAAATTGATACCGTTTTTCGGTTAGTGCGAGAAAATATTCGATTAGTGCGAGTTTTAAGCACAGACCAGTCTTACTAACACAGCTCCTTTTATGATGTCAATTAACAAATTACCTTTAATTTTCGGTTAGTGAAACCGGACGAGGAGCAGTCCAAGAACGGTCACACGATTTTGAAGGGGTGAAACATCAGAAAGATGGGCTTTTTGCCATTAACTGTTTAGCATTACTGTACTATTGCAAAGTTGCGAATTAGAACGAATGCAATAATTCCAATTATAAGCTAAACCTAACAGCTAGCGACTCTGCAAATTCCAGATTTCGGCCTGAGCTCAGGTCTTTTCCTAAGTTCTAACTTAATACTAAGTAATTATAAAACAATCCAACAACAACGTAACGTCTAACTGACGAAACGAAACTAAATATCGGAACTTACACTGAAAGTACCGATTAAGTGTTAGCAGTAAAAAGAACAAAAAACGATGTTAGAACTTACACTAATAAATTGAAGAGAATACTCAAAAAAGTTAGATAATAAGAAAATATAAATTTATTAGACTCAAAAACACTTACAAAATGTTAATAAATGCTTTATTGAAACTATAATAAAGCAACAATCAATTAATCAACAAAACTTGTTTAATCTAACTCAAATCTCAACAAACAATTATTCACAAAGAAAAGAACCTTAAATACTATTTAAATTCTACTACCTCCACCTCCGATACAAACTTCAAATAATAGTCGATCCTTACAAGAAACTCAAATGTCACTTTTCGCCAATTCTACGTCTGGAAATTCAGCACCTCTATCTGCTTGTCGACTGCGTCGGTCTTTTATACGGGTGACTTACAATCCCGCACTTCGCTCATTTGCATACTTACACGTAACAAGTTCAAAGTTATCAGTTTACAGAGTAATTCATTCATGTCATTATCTTTACAATTAATTTATATATCGAACAAAAATACCGATACGGATCATTCTTATTTTCACATATCAGTTCAGTGGTAAGTATTATGTAGATAAGAGGACACCATTAACCGGGATAGCTCTTCCGGATACGGGTTCCGATTCCGTATCACGTGATTGCCAGCTACGACGGAGAGCGTGGAAGTAAGTTAACTTTTAAACTAAAATATAATACGTTAGTATATAGGAAAATAACGATAAATAAATAATAGAGTGCATAATAAAATAAAAATAGGACAGGTCAAGTTAACTTGCTCACACTATTGGTTAGCTTTGCTATCGTATACATACAGTAGAGTACAGAATTTTCTCTTTTAAAAAGTATCGAAATGGATAAAAGCAAGAACGCTTTTGATGATAAAACAGGAAACGAAAAAAAGAGAAGTGATTACGTTACGCTACAGCAAAAAATGGATGTGATTGAGCGACATAAAAGCATTCTTTGTTAAATTTTTTTAAATAAGGATATCTTTACAAATTTATTTGCCTATTGCTGTGCTACCGATATTATTTATTTTCTTTTGATTATTATCTGATTTCTTTATTTAAAATAAAACTTGTGAAAAAAATTTGTTTTTGTTATCTTTTGGTGTCGTATTCTGCTAATAAACAAATAGAAAACTTGTTAAAAATTTCTCATTGGTTCATTAACTTCGCTTATTAATGCTAT
>AYEL01090367.1:0-10058 GCA_000484575.1 Olivierus martensii | reverse complement strand
CTATCAGAACCCTACCCCTCGTTGCTAGCGAACTACATAATGGACGATCCCTCCGCCAGCACATTAGTGCCTACGTTACCGAGGAAACTAATGCATGCTGAAGCCGAGTATTGTAAGGAAGCCGAACATATCCGGTGAGGTGACAAACATTTTGGCCGGAGCTGTACCTAATATTTTTAACATTCTGATGTTATAGGTTGTTAACAATCAATCAAAAGGATTTCTTGTATCAGTTTTTCTAGTAAATTTTGTTGGAAAGTGACATCTATAATAGAGAAAAAGAGTATTATTGTTATTACATATAAATAAACATAAATAAAAAATTATATAATTTTTATTTATGTCTTTTTGGGTCTCCGAAACAAATTAATCAAATTCCCATTAAATCTTATGGTAAATCGATGATCGGTTAACGAACAATTCGGATTACGAACATTTTCTTGGAATGAATTATATTTGTTAACCAATCACCCACTGTAGTTTAGTAAGCCTAAAAATCGACGGAGTATTTTATTGTTGTCGGGAGTTGAAGTTTCAGAATGGGTTCTACCAGTTCTGGCAATGGTCTGATGCCAGTAGCGCTTACCAAATAACCCAAAAATAGTAGTTCGTCGGTACCCAGAATGCATTTTGTTACATTAATGTGGATATGGTAATTTGATAAATGTTTGCAAACTTCCTCGATATGAACATAATGAATTATAAACTTACTTTTCAACAACTGCTTCATCTTATCAAAGCTTAGTTCAAATTATAAAAGCACTACATGCAGTCATAAGCTATCAAATCAGTTTTTAATATTAATCATAATAGTAAAAACGTTTTCGGTATCATGGATACCCTCTTCAGTTACATGGAATACTTTGTCGAACATAAATCAAACCAATTATAAACATTTACAAATATGGAACACCAAAATAATATGTCTTAACAGCGCTATAACTGACGCTAAAAGGGTGTTTTTTAATCTACGAGATAAAGTAAATCCGCTGTATGAAACTTTAAAGTCCGCAAGAAACGCATATATAGTTAGAAGCCTCACAGACTTTGATAATAAAATGGCCGTCTTTAAACAAAGGTTAAGACAAAAACATATAAAGAAGATTAAATGGATATTTAAAAAACAACTTAAAACCAAAGTAAGGTGTATGCTCCCTTTAAATGAGATCGTCACAGTCTTAGATGATATTAGCATTCCGCACTACGCTGCTGAGATACTACAGAGAGGACCAGCATGTGCACTACACGACGACCGTACCGTATTGGACGATATACCCACTTTTGAAGGATTATTAGAACCCATTGACACACTAGAAGCAGAACGCATGAGATGGTCATTCGTAAACGAAAGCAAGAAGAAGTATAATACAGGTGTACGTAGTTTTAGTAAGGAACCAAGCTGGAATGACAATAAGATAAAACAAACCCATAATTGGATCATAGAACAAAATATTACGATTACGAGAGATGATAAATCGAAAAAGCTAGTGATGCTAAAAATAGAAACATACGAAGAATTTCTACAGCAATACATGAATGATTCCAAGGCAGTATTACTGCAGAAAAATCCGATAGAAACGTTAACCAATATGGTGAACAAGCTCCTAAAGAAACCAACGTTACCAGGCTATATTAGTAGACAGAAAATTACGAATCCAGCCTGCCCTAGATTGTTCGCGTACATTAAAACTCACAAAGATCAGATCTCAGCTAGACCAATAGTAGAGAAGAGACGTTCACCGATGTACAATATAGAAAAATAGCTAGCTAAGTGGTGTTCTGAACGATTAGATGGATATCATTTGGCCAGTAAGTCGGCACAAGACTTCCTACAGAGATTAAAAAACGTGGAGATGACAGGCAATGAGACAATGACTGTGCTGGATTTTGAATCATTATATCCATCCCTCAACCTAAATGCCACATGTTTGTTATTTTACCGATTCCTCATAGAACACACACGGAATGAGGAACAAGAAGGCGCAGTACTAAGGGACATAGCACACTTGATCTGCCACAACTCATTTTTCGTATTTAAAGGCCTATATTATAAACAGGTACAAGGGGTACCCATAGGAAGCCCCATGGCCGGAGTCTTGGCCGAGATAGTGGTAAGAGAGATAGAGGGACAGATTCATAACCCTTTAATCTCCGATATGGTTCTATACTACCGTTACGTAGATGATATATTTGTGATGTGGAAAGACTCCAGCAAAGCGAACGACCTAGTGGAGCATTTCTCCAAAGAGCAATATGGACTTAAACTAAAAATAACAATGGAGAATAAGAATGAAACCAGCTACCTAGACATAAAGATCTTTATAACCACAGAAGGGATAGAAACCACAGTCTATGTAAAACCAACTACAACACCGGTGCTAATCCCCAGGTGGTCTTTCGACCCCTGGACGTATAAGAAAGCAGCGTTTGTGGCATACTTCAAAAGATGCTTAACACACTGTTCAAATATGGTCCACAGAGAAAATGAATTAAAAAGGATTTATAAATGGGGGCAAAAACATGGTTATAGTATAAAATTTATGAAGAAAATTTACGAAGAACAGAAAACTATAACGGAAGATAATAAAAGAACACACAACCAACAAGCTGAAACGAGTATGAATGATCCCTTAGTACGAGAAAATCATATCCCTATCCCGTTTAGATTACACAACAACAGAACGATAAAAAGAGTGCTTAAGTATAACAACAGTAGATGCACATATAAAAGAGCACCCACGGTTTTTAATATCCTTAGGAACGATAAACCAAAGTATAATATGGAGTATAAGTCGGGGGTGTATAGAATCCCAGTACGAAACGTAGAGGATAATAGAGAAGAAGTTTATATAGGAGCTACCGCGAGAAACTTTAAAGAAAGATTGAGGGAGCATAGAGATAATATAGCCAAGGGCAATATAGCCACTGCCTTGGCCCAAAGATTCTACCAAAAAGATATTAGTGTGGAATGGCAAGAGGCGAAAATCATCAAATCGGTACAAGAAAGGAGGAACTTAGCAGCGGCAGAGAAAATTGAGATCTTGAAAGCACACAACAAAGAGAATATAATTAATATTAAGCAAGCTGAAGAAACAAGCATCGCATGGAAATACGCGGTAAAGAAAAATGGATAGAGACGATGAAGAATATGGCAGGTTATTGATATGATACGTAGACCATGATTTCCAGATTAATTTTTAACATGTTATATGGGACTATTATTTGCCGACTAGCATTTATAATGCGTTTTAGTGTATGATTTATAATTTTTAATTGTTATTTTTGTTATTAAATTCAAAGTCTGTGTTCCATTACGTACATATTTGTAAATGTTTATAATTTGTTCGATTTATGTTCGACAAAGTATTCCATGTAACTGAAGAGGGTATCCATGATACCGAAAACGTTTTTACTATTATGATTAATATTAAAACTGATTTGATAGCTTATGACTGCATGTAGTGCTTTTATAATTTGAACTAAGCTATGAACATAATGTTCCTCAACCTTACTGCTGGCCACTAGAATATCGTCTAAGTAGACGAAAACAAAGTCTAATCCATGTAGGACTTAGTGCATAAATCTCTGAAACGTTTGTGCCACACAGGACAGTCCGAATGGCATATACATAAATTCGAAAAGACCGAAGGGTGTAGTAATCACAATTTTGTGGATATCATTAGGATGAATGGGAATTTGGTGATATGGCCGTGTTAGATCAATTTTCAAAAATATGGACTTCCCATCTTGAAAATCTTCAAAATCTTGAAGATGCGGTAGCAGGTATATATCAGGTAGTGTTATCCGATTTAGAGCCCTATAGTCACCAGTGGGGCGGAATTCTACATTGGGTTTGGGAACCATGTGTAAAGGATTCGACCAATTTGATTTGCTAAGACGGCATATGCCCTGTTCTAACATTGCTTCGAACATTTTTTGGTGATTTTTAATTGCTGTGGATTGAGATATCTAGGTCGTGCAAAGACTGGTCGTCCTTTTGTTATAATCTGGTGTACTGTATCATGTTTTGGTTTAGTTCCTGCCAGAAATGGACAAAGGATGTCCTGATATTTATTTAAGATGTCGCTTGCAATGAGTGTGATGTTGCTGTCCACGCTGCGGATCGTTGTGCCTTTCAATGTGAGTGACGTCAGAGGATCTAGAATACAGGAATGCTTCAGGTCAATTAAAAGCATGTAGTGTTTTAGGACATTGGCACCTATTATTGGTTTACTTATATTAGCAATGACAAATGGCCATCTAAACAAGCATCGCAAACTGAGAGACAGCGAAATGGTTTTTGTTCCAAAGGTTTTAATGGAGGTGCCACTTGCAGAGTAAAGTGTCATCGGCAAAGGAGGTTTCATAGTCATATATCTTTGGTATGGAAGGATGCAGACATCACTTCCACTATCTATCAGATAATGTCTATGGGAGGTAGGATCATGTACGAAAAGGTGGCTTTTGGTATTGGTTGGGAAATTGCACTGCACACATGCGATTTCCATGTCAGTTTTCCTGAAAGTCGCATAGGGGAGCACATTTTTTAGCTTTGTTTTTGAATTTTGCGTGGTACCAACATATCTTGTCGGGTCGAGTTGGAGTCATTTGTCGGTTTCGACTAATAGATCTGTGTGCAGGGTGCTCTGTTCGGTTTCTAGGTTGAGACATTCGTTCTATTTTGTGGGATAATTCAGTGACTTGTTTTTTTAGTTTGTTGAGTTCGTTGGTTGGTGCCACAGAGTTTATGGGGTAGCAATCACAAGTGGTGTTTATGACTGTTACTTCCATAATTTTGTTGGCCATTATAGCCAGATCGTCTAGTTTATTATTGGAAACTGAAAGGATGGCTTGCGCTTGGTTGGGGAGGCGTTGGAGCCATAGGGTTTTTAAAAGTTCTTCACTAAGTCTGTCTCCTGCTAGTTGGCGCATTTTACGTAAGAGGTGTGATGGTCTATCATCGCCTAATACGAGTTCTGATATCAAAGATTTAAGCCTCTTTTGTTCTGAATCCAAGAACTCCGAGATTAGACATTTCTTAAGAGTTGTATATTTGTTCTCGGTAGGGGGCTTTAACACAATGTCGTTGATATGGGCTAGAGTATCTGCATTAAGAGCAGCTATGACTGCATAGTATTTAGTACTGTCTTGAGAAATTCCCACAATGTTGAATTGTGCTTCAACATTAACAAAGTATAATTCAGAGAACTTTTCCCAGAAAGAGGAAAGCTTTAGAGCCACTCTGTTAATCTCAACCTGCTGTGATTCCATTGTAATATGGCCATAGTGAAAATACACGTGGTGTACCAGAGATATTCGTAGCCTATCTGACCGAGTGCGGGAAGGACAGAATGAGAAAACTACCTACCTTTATCTGCAGAAAACTTTTAATTCCTTGGGAAACTGATTATGTTGAGTTTTCAATGCGTAGAGTGCGAAGTTGTGCAAAGTTGCGTGTCACGTCCAGCTCATCAGTGAAGGGATTGTCATACAGCTTCTACTGAAATAAAATGCAATCCACTTCCATCCAAGTTATTTATTTAATAATAGCAATAATTTTATATGCAGACCATATTTCAAGTTATAGATGACCATTGTACATTAATTTACAGAGCGTGGAATACGACGTCTGGTTCAGAGTCTCTCTGTACAGAAAAAATTGGTATGTACTTCTGTAACCAGTGCTCAAGAGGTATGTGGACGAGAGTATTTTTCCGTCGTGCAATCTGTTGGCACCAGGGATAACTATCCGTCGCAGGACATATATCTATGATGCTTAATTGTTATTTACAGGTATTAGTCATATTGAGTGTTATGGCATGAGGATGTCCTTCAACTTAGCTTCTAGTGATGTCTCATGTATCCTGAAACTGTTTTCATAGCTTTGACACCATCATTCTTAACACATTCAATTTTCTGGTCAAATCAGCTGGACTCAATCCTATCTCCATCCAAACAATTGCACACCATCACAAAGAATCAGCTAAATGACATTTTTTAATCATTTTTCAAGATATGCCTATTCCAGAAATACAGAAAAAAATTCCAAAAAAGGAAAAACAACCAGATCTCTGAGAGCAAAACTTTTATAGCAGCTTGAAATTTGTATATTGCTAATAGCATACAATGTTTTAAACATTATTTACATATTCAACATGCTTTAAATGCCTCTATATGATATTTTTAGATTTCACTTTTAAATATTAAAAAATTAGGAAAAATGATTTATAACTTAACTTTTATAAACAACTGAGTTCTGCTGCTCTACTGACACAATAAATTTACTATATTCACACTGAATAAATAAATTTTATTATAAACCTTATTTTAAATTAGTAAAAGACTTACAACTATAAGAAATCACAACAAGTATAAACAACTGAGTTCCGCTGCTTCTACTGACAAAAGAAATCACAAGTACTTGAACCAGGATAAAAACTAATTTTATTAGATATATATAATATGCACTACATATACTAATAATACAATCTCTAACTTAACTTTTGTCCCTATTGTAGGTTATCTCTATATTTTATATAGATATAGCTTGTTACTCATAAAGACTAAAATTAAAAAACTAACTCAAAAGCATCCATCTTTCTTATACTGCTTATCACAATAAAATTCATAAAAATTAATCTCACAAGCAGGAAACAGTTTATCATCAAAGGTTTGGCGGCACACTAGTGTGCCGCGGCACAGCGGTTGAGAACCACTGGTATAATCTGTTTGGAATTGAAATCTTCTTGTACTCAACTTATTGATGAAGTATAGTCATCAATAGGATTTTCATCAACAGAACTGCCTAATTTTGACATGTGACTATAAATTGGTATCTTGGCTAATGCAATTAATCTCAGAAAAAATCTAAGAACCAACCTATTTTGATATTTCGTTTACAGGGTATGTCAATCAAAAGGAATGGATGAGGGGCATATATAATCCAGCTAATTAATGATCACCTTTTCACTCACCGTACCTTGAATTTCCTTGACATAACTTGACGAAACTATCAATTAGAAAATGGCTATACGGATTAAAAAGCGATTACTTTTACTTTTTTGCGAGAAACAGCGTGAAGTCACAAAAACATCATACAGAGTACATTAAAATAAAAAATGTTTGTACAACTTTTTAATATTTGCTTTATTTTAAGTACCATATATCCTTCGTAATTATTAAATTATGCATAATTATCTTCTGAGAAATATGGTAATGAGTTCCTTAATCCACCAGAAAGCACACATTACAGGCTAAAATAGCAGACATATCGCACCATCTATCGAATAAATTATAGTTTTGCCGATATTTAAAATTTTGAATATTTGTTTAGAATGTATATTTAAAAAAATATTAGATAGTCTTAAACTATAAGTGCAATTCATAGAGAAGAAGATTTATCAAGTTTCATTTTATAGTCTTTCAGATATTTCAATTTAAAAATGTTTGTGACACTAATGAGAATAAATAAAATATTATATATATTATATAGATAAAAATGTATTAATTGATGCTTGTATATAATTTTAAAGTTTAATCGTTTATTTTTTTTTGTAGAAAATGGAATAAATTTAATTGAATCAAATGATAAGCTTTTTTTGTAGAATATTTTGTAATAAGATAAATGGCAGAATCTAAAAGAAAGTAGAATATTGTTACAAAAGTAATTAATTTATTTTAGAATATTTTGGAGTTTAATTGAGTTATATAATAAAAAATTAATAAGGCTGAATAGAATGCATAAAATGAAGAACGGGAAAATTTATTATCTGGGAGAATTTTTTGCTGGAATTAAATTTATGCACCTGCATCCAATCAAAGAATTTAATGTGTTTAGTTTTTACTAGAGCTATGTTTATGGGTGAGAGGTTGTGCGGGGAGATAGTACACTTTAAATAAGCGGGTCGAATTTTTGGCATTTTGACCTTAGAATGAAGTTCTAGTTTCTTTCTCTCCATTTTAACAGCGCTCTCTTCTTCTCTATTTGTATCCGGAATGAAATGATATCATTTTTCCAAATCAACAATGAAGATAACTTTTTAAAAACTTATTTGCTACAAATACGATAATCAATGTGCTTAAGAATGAAAAATTCAAATATTATATGCAAAAATCTACAGAAGAAATAGGAGGAATATCAAGAAAGTTAGTAAATTTTAATATAATTTTTTTAACAAAACTTTTTATGCTATGAAAATAGTAAAAATGCAAATGATTTTGAAAAATTTTTCAAATAGAGATAATTTCAATAATTTTCAAATATTCATATTCGGTTGAATTAAATTTTATTACTTTATATTCTACAGGAATTAAAGATATTAGTTGATATAAAATATAGCTAAATTAAGTAGTTTAAATTATATTTTAATTGGTATAGATATTACTAAATAGAAAATATAATTTTTTATATTGAAAAGCATATTTTAGAAACGGGAAGAGGAAAAAAATCATTTCAAATTTTACTGATCATTAATGAAAGTATTTCAAATTGCCTATTATTTCAGAGCATTGTGTTCTTATTTATATTCCTACGAAAATAAAAACCTTTTATGTCTAACTATTTTAAAACTCATGATTTGGAAGATATTATTGGAAAAGCTTTAAAATAATATATTGTATCATATTGCATTATATTCTGAAAGAATTTTAAATCTTTGAATTCTCATAAGAATGAAAATTTTTAAAAGAAAAATCATGAAATCTTTTAATAAATATCTGGAATATCTGTTAGATTTTTTAGCTATCTGGTTTTTTATCACAATTTGCAGTTTTCAAGATGTCGTATTTAGACAAAGTCTATGCAAGCATACAGATATGAATAGAACTCCAAGTTTTTAGACTTTAATCGTCGAAATAGTAGTTACTTTTGATTTTAATTTTGTTCATTAAAAATTGTTACAATTTTTAAATTAGAGTGAAATATCTTTAAAACTATATCATATAAAACTTATTTTGCTTTTCCAAAATATTCATTCGATTAAAATCGAATCATTTCTTAAACGTATCTCAGCGAATATGGAATCAAACAGTGTACAATTTGATAAAACAAATTAAAAATAATCATATTTTCAGTTTAAAAGGTTAATTATTTATTACTAAATATATTTAAATAATCTTTACTCAATTTGATTATATTGTATTATATTTGGCATTGCAATATAAAATTTGTAAATCTGAAGCAATTGTCAAATTTTGAAGATAATGCCTTTATTTTCTTAAGACTCATGACTGCCAAAACATAAATGCAATATAGATACTGCCGTTTGTTATTGTAGATTAGTAAATAGCACAGCAAACATACTAGGAAGAAATTAAATTCAAAATTATGATTTTTCGAAGAGAAATTTATTATTTAATTTTGAATTTATAATATATTTTTAATTAATTTTGACAATATTTCTTGACTGTCGTCGGCCGCGTGGTAAAGCTATGGCTTATCATCCTGGAAGATCTGGGTTCACATCGGGGCCCCACACCTCAGTTTTTCAGGAGGGATCCAGGCCCGGACCGTTGAACCCATCCTTCAACTTTCCAGTTGACCACATCGTGATGTTGGACAGCATGTGATGAATTCTACAAATGGCCGTCACCATGTGTATCTCTTTTGCGATATCTCTGCTTAACTACATTAACTTAACCTAACCAAACCTTGACTATCGAGGCCAGATTGGCCGCGTGGAAAAGCTTTGGCTTTCCACTCTGGAGGACTCGGATTCGAATCTCGGGTCCTATCCCTTGAAAATATTTATCATGGGATCCGGGCCCGGCCCGTCGATTCCCGTCCTCCACAATCCGGCTGACCCCTCCGCAGAGGTGGGCAGCCTGTGGAAGGGCTTGTTTCGCCCCGCCACATAGTATTCTACTAGAATGGAGTGTGGCGTCATCTGTTGACAAAAAAAAAACCTTGACTATCGGTGGCCGGATGGCCGCGTGGTAAAGCTTCGGCTTACCACCCTGGAGGATCCGGGTTCAAATCCGGGTCCCACACCTCCAATTTTTCAGGAGGGGTCCGGGCCCGGCCTGTTGAACCCCATCCTTCAACCATCCGGTTGACCCCA
>AYEL01090366.1:0-11447 GCA_000484575.1 Olivierus martensii | reverse complement strand
AATAAATAAATTTAACATAATATCGGATTATAATTGCATTCATTTAGAATAACAATTGAATAAATTTACAAAATTTCAATTGTAAATATTAATTTAAGGATAAAAGTATTTATTTAAGTAAATTAATTATACAGAAATTAATGCTAATTATGTAAATAATTATAATTCCGTCCATCTTACATATATCATTTTTATTGTTAATTTTTAATCGATAAAAATACTGTTTCCCGATATCAATTAGAAAATGTCAAACTATGGTTTTTGATACTAA
This sequence comes from Olivierus martensii, assembly GCA_000484575.1. Lineage (NCBI taxonomy): Eukaryota > Metazoa > Arthropoda > Arachnida > Scorpiones > Buthidae > Olivierus > Olivierus martensii. The sequence goes on along the minus strand of AYEL01090366.1, from coordinate 11,176 downwards.
TTAAGATTGAAAAGGCGAATTGAAATCCACATAAGCCGGTAAACATAACGTTGACATAACGCAATTAAGCAGCTGATGTATCCTCTCCGTGTTTGTGTAGAATGGTTTGCTCCTTCGATTTACACACCAATAATGGTGATACATTAACGTTAATCGCTGCCAAATCTTTTCCCCTCGCTTCGTCGAATAAGCGAAGAAAGGTTAATACAACCATAAACAGCAAGAGATTTGCAGGTCTGGAGAAAAATGAAATTTTTTGTTTATATTTTTGCATTCTTTACTAAAAAGCAATTTTTATCAGTCGATATTATAAATGGATCTTTCATGCATTATAAAGTTTGAGTTTCGGTGAATTATTACGTCATTTTGTTCATTATTAATACGAATTTTTAATAGGTTATGTAAAAAAAAATTCCATGCAAAATGATAACAACTGTATTTAAAGCGTGTTTACAATGTTTGAATATTTAGAACGTATTTTTTTTTATATATATATATTTAAATACAAAATATACAAAAAATAATTATATAGGAAGTTAAATTGTAAACATATTTATAAAAAAAATTTATTACCCAAATAAATATTCCATTTTTCATTCTTCTTTGATTATACAGAATAATCAATATTTATGTTTTTGTTGTATCACGCAAATTATTTCTTTGTTATTTTAAACGAGACAGTAATTATGTTAGTGTTTGTTTAAGCTACATAAAATTAAAACAATTTACAACATGAGAAAATGACCAAAGGATAACAAAACCGAAAACCAATATCATAGCAAACTCTGGAATGGCGAATATTGCCTCCGGTCAGTTGCAATAGATGCAAACCGAAATGCATACTCGACATGTTTTCAGAAACTATTGTGACAGATGTGCTGGCCATTATTTTGATGACACTGCAATCGCAGATAAAAGTTAAGAAGTTTGATGCGTGACGTTTCCTTTCGTGGATAACATAAAAACGGATAAATGAGAACCTTTTTCTTATTTTTTTGTAAAAATTATTATTATTATTAAACGAAGATTTAAATCGTGTACACCGGAAGAGCGTCTTTTAATATTTTTTAATAATTTTTTTAAATTATTAAAAAATTTTATAAATTCTTTTTTTTTTTTTTGTAAACTATTCAGCCAAAGAGAAATTTTGTAGATAGATAAGTCTGCTTTATAAAATTTCTCTTCATTTGAGTAGATATTAATGAAATTTACCAAAAGCCGTGTACATATTAAATTGACCTTTTGTTCAACAATGTTGAAATCGGATTATTCGGATTATCTCTTTCCATTTTAAATTATTAATTGATTCGACTGAACCGTAACAAATGTTTTCTTATACATTTAACGATTTTTATTGGTGTTCAACATTCATAAACATTTTTATGTGAGGATATTTTTTAATAATACAGCTTTCTTCGTACGCAGCATGCATGCATGCAAGCATCTCATATTCATGAAAAAGTTATTCTATATTATTATGAAAAAATAATTTAAAACAGAAAATTTAACGCCATTTCAAACATTTTTCAACGCACATTTTAGTTTAATATAAATTTTAAAAACAGGTCACGCATAAATCGTTATTCTAAACGCGTTAAAAAATGTTTATAAAACACGTCTACATTAATTTTTCTATACAACTTAAATATAAATTCACTTCCTTTGCAAATTTTTCTTGTGGAAAATGTAAATGATATGTACTTTTCATTAAATTTGTTTTTTCATTATCTCTTCCGCAAACTGTCAGATTTTATTCCTTCTTTAAGATCATCTTTAAGACTTCAATTGTCTTATTAACTATTCTTACGACAAGTTGATAACTTAAACTTATTACAATTCAAGAGCAGAAAATTAAATTTTCCGAAAACAAAATACTTAAAAAAACAATAAAATAAATTTTAATGATAATTTTCTAAAACATCAATTAGATTAAAAAAACAATAAAATAAATTTTAATGATAATTTTCTAAAACATCAATTAGTGGAAAAGGAACAGAGTGAAATTTAATTTAAAAATAATCTGTTGAGCTCACATTAAAAAAAAAAAAAAACTATTTCGTTAAATGATTTAAAGTTGCACTGTAGTACGCTCGCAAGTTATTTTTTATTAATTGACAACACAATTTATCTTAATACATTAAGTGAAAATTATAATTATTCATTATGAGAATTAATCTAAAGCAATTAAATTGCTTCGTAAACTCTCATAAGTGAGATATTATTCACCAGAATATACAGAAAATAATTATTTCTTCTATCAATAATTTTTGCTAAAGGATCAAAGGTCAAAGAGCGTATACTTTTAGGAAACAATTTTTTTAAAGATTTATAGTTTTAACTATTTGTTTTCGGTAAAAAAAAAATGGTTTGTTTTCGATTGAATAAATCAAAATCTCAGATTGCATGCACATTTATCAGACTTTCAACAGCACAGTATAGAATTCCAATTTTTTTCTTTTTTCGTACAAGTTTCTGTTTACGCTCTTATTACATACATCGGTATGTATAAGGGGACGAACTTGAGTGATATGAACGGTTGTTTAATTAGTTTTCTGATAACTAACTTACCACTTATATTGTAAAGATCCGAATTTAGAATTCCCAATTGGTTCTCTGTCATTACATGCTTGACATACAAGCAATATTAGTAATCCAACTTAAATAATTAATCGAGAATTAAATTAACGAATGCGTAATTGTTAAAATGTAACATTTTAAATAGCAAATTAAATGCCTTTAAAATATTCTCGAAGACTACATTAAAAAAAACTAAAATTAGCGGTATTTTTAATGCTGCTAATTTTAGTTTAACATTTTAAATAGCAAATTAAATGCCTTTAAAATATTCTCGAAGACTACATTAAAAAAATCTAAAATTAGCGGTATTTTTAATGCTGCTAATTTTAGTGTTTAAAGGAGAATAAGCAATTTTCAGTCTGATGTAATTTCTTGGAAGTTGTTAGAGATTTAATATATTTTAAGACAAATTTTTTTCCATTTACATAAAATTGTAGTTGTGTAAACTAATTTATTATTTTTTCTTCTTAAAACAAATTTTAAAATTTTTTTACTCTCGAAAATATTCGATGTACCCGTCGCAAGAAAAATTATATTGAATAAATTATTACGAAATTAATGGATAGAATTAAAAAAATAAAATAGATATTTTATGGAATATGCTTTTAAAAAAAATCGCTATAAATATAAAAGAGATTTAGAACTCTCTTTTGCAGCAAAAATTTAAAGAAATGTTTTAATAAAATCCTTTCTGAACTTTTTTACTTCTTTAATCGTTGAAGTTTTGTTTTTATAATGACAAATATTCGATGTACCCGTCGCAAGAAAAATTATATTGAATAAATTATTACGAAATTAATGAATAGAATTAAAAAAATAAAAGATATTTTATGGAATATGCTTTTAAAAAAAATCGCTATAAACATAAAAGAGATTTAGAACTCTCTTTTGCAGCAAAAATTTAAAGAAATGTTTTAATAAAATCCTTTCTGAACTTTTTTACTTCTTTAATCGTTGAAGTTTTGTTTTTATAATGACAGTAAAAATTTTATTTCGTGTAATAAAATATCTAACATTGATATGTTTAGATAATAATAATAATAAAGAAATATATTACTTTCCTATAGATAAAATTCAACACATGCAAAATAAATATTTAACTAACTGATTAATAGTTATCACTTTATATAATTGATAGTGTTATTCTTTATATAAAAAAATTATTAAATTTTTTATATTGTATATTTTGCTGGTTTTATATTAAGAATTATATATTTTCGGCTTGTTTACAGAAAAAATTTTTTTTTATATATATATTTCAAGCCTTTGAATTGCTGTATACTATAGTAGCATTAAGAAATCCTAGTTTGATGACTTTGGAGAATTGAGGATATCAGTCAGTTTTCATTCCTTCTGTAACTCATCAGAAAACCTAAAATGAAGAGGAATACATAAATAAATTCATGAAAAAGAAAAATTTATACATTTTTTTGTTGTTGTTGCAATTTTTTTTAAAGATATTTCTTGTAAATATGATTTACAGAAGAAAAATTTATACATTTTTTTGTTGTTGTTGCAATTTTTTTTAAAGATATTTCTTGTATATATGATTTACAGAAAAAAAGTATAAATAAATTTTAGAAATCCAAGTCGTGTTCTTGATTTTGATTTTTAATAGATAAGAGTGTAAATGTAATTTAAAAAAAAATTAGATATTGCCTAGCTAAGAAACAAAAATCTTATTTCTTAATGTAAATTCTCAAAATATAATTTTTTCCATTATTATACAAATTGATTTTTTAAAACATCTTTAAAGCAGTTCATTTAGAATTAAATGTCATGCAATATAAAAAATTAAAAATAAAATTATCTACTGTATAATGCAGTCCATAATTAATTTTAAGTAGCAAAAAAAATAAAAAATAATGGAAGAAAGACAATATTTTAAAATATTATTATTAATTACAATCATAAAAACACAATAATAATTATTTAAACGCATTTGTTTGTTTTTAATTAAAAATTAAAACAAGTATAAAAATTATTTAAAATTTAATTAATTTAAAAAAAAATTTGGATACATATTTATTTATTTTTTATTTGTTTAAGAGTATTAAATTAACTAAAATTTTAAATTAAATATGACATTTTTTTTTCTTTATTAGCAAATATTCACAAAAATGGATTTGATGAATATAAATATTTCATTTTTGTACAAATAATAAAAAAAAAACTGGAAAAAGATAAAATTTAAATGGCTCCAGTAATTTTAAGCGCAGATGTTTAAAAGAGATAATTTAATTCTTTTTGTCTTGTTTAAAAAATTATATTATCTATTTTATGTAAGAACGATGAGATGCAGCATTACAATAAAAGGAAGAAGCCATCCTAGCAACTACTGTCATTAAATAAGAAAAAAAAAAAAACTCTTCTTGCACACCGATGACAACAGATAAATCAAATTGCTCAATAATAACAGTTGTAAGTAAATTGCTGGGAAAGAACCAAAATCCACTAAAGAAGAAAAAGTTTCCTTTTGAGTTAAATATTTTATTACACCCATCCAAAGAATTACACTGAACACACGTAGAAAATTTTATAATATTTTTCATAATGTTGTTCGTTATAATATGCTTCGTATTAATTGTATGTCTCAAACAATATTTCGTAAAAATTGCTGTTTTTATGACTTTTAATTCATTTTAAGATAAATTTTTTATTCTAGTAATTTAATCAGAGGTTTTTCTTTATTTTTTCATGTGCTTCCTATTGTTTTCTTACTGTAAATTGAAAAATTATGAACTCTATCTGTGTAGCCAAGATAACGAATGAACAGTTAACGTCGAACAACAAAACTTAATAACTGTATGAACTGAAACGACAAATATTTATCAAATCTTAATTGTTATTATTAAAAATAGAAAAACAAAAAAGTTAAAGAAAGCTGGGCTGATTATTTCATCCATAAAAAATTTACAATAGTTTTTGTGATGAATTTATGTTCTAAATCATAGATATAAATATAATAAAGTGCGAAATTTTCTTTTCATATTTTAACATTTTCTAAGCCAGATTTAAGAAACAAAGAGAAGAAATTAAATTGTTTCCAGTATGATAAACTCAGCAAGGATGCAAGATAATTACATTTTAACACCATTCTGCCAATAAGTAGATGTCATAATACTTCAATGAACATGCGACTAAAGTGCTTTCACTATAAGTTAGTTAATAAGATTTTAGTTTATTAATATTTTGCATGAAAGATGGATACAATTCAATAAATCTTTTAATAGTTTCCACACAATACTGTATGTAATGAAGTTTAAACTTTAATTACTTGCTTTTTTTTAACATTTTTAATGGCTTATTGTGCGGTTTAAACAGCTTATTAATAACTCTTAGAGGGAACGTTAAAAAATAATTATTATTGTAAATAAAATTTCAGGAAACATCAACCATAATTATTAAAATATTCGTAAAGCAATATATTTATATTTTTATATCGAACAAACCAAAATAGATATGTGATGAAAATATTTAATAGCGAAATTGTTCGCATATTTGAAGATCGTACTTTACAGATCTTATCGGCTTTATATCAATCCAGTAAGACTTTTTCTTGGATAAACAATATTGTTCCGAAATTTTTGAGATAGAAACCAGGAAGTTTTATCTTATTTCTACCTATTTCATGCATGTTTTGATTCGAAAAATTGCAATTTACGTTTAGGAATGAAATAACGAGAATATTTTCCTGCTCACATTCAGTTTCCGATTTCTTGGCATGATTCGTGTATTTTTAATACTTTCCATTAAAAATAAATAAATAAATTATGTTTTTAATAAGTAATAAAGCATTTTATATGCGATAAAAATATTTATTACTATAAAAATCATAAAATATACTCATATTTAAATTTTAATCATTAGATATTTATATAATGATAGACTTTTTATATATATACAAACTCTTTTCTCTATAATCAAATTGATCAATTTGTGAAAAAGAAAAGTGGAAACAAAGCTTTTTTTTTTTTTTTTTTTTTTTTTTTTTTTTTTTTTTTTTTTTTTTTTTTTTTTTTTTTTTTTTTTTTTTTTTTTTTTTTTTTTTTTTTTTTTTTTAGAATATTGACATTTATCTCGGACATCGTATAGAATTTATCCACTGATTTGGTGCCTAGGGACATCATTCAATGCTTGAAAACATCTAGAGAAGTTCAATTTTAGAAGTAATGCATTCTGTTCAAATTCGGCGTATATTTTAATAATTTGTAGCAATTTATAAATTTTCTTTGGATAAAATTTTCAATTTTGTAGATTAAATATATATTTTTTCTTATTGTTTAATCGTTGAATTTGTAAATTTTATTACTATTACCTGATAGAAAAAACGATGTTTGCTATTCTAAAGTAATTTTTATAGAATTGATGAAGTTTCGAATGTGTACATTTGCATATCGAGTGTTTTTATAACTTTTTTTTCTGAAGTTTTCGAAGGAAAAAAAAATAAATTATTCTTATTCCGCAAGGAACTATTACAACTCTATCGACGATCTAATAAAATTATATTGAAATAAAATTCAATAAAGGTTTTCGAATATATAAAAAAAAAAAAAAAAAAAAAAAAAAAAAAAAAAAAAAAAAAAGCAAAAAAAAAAAAAAAAAAAATTATTCTATCGAAAAAATTGTTTACACTGTTACAAATTAATTCGAAATTTTCTTAATAATAATAATATTTTTTTACAATTGTTATAAATAAATTGTGTATTTTTCTTTATATGCGAAATATGCAAACATTTTTTAATTCGAAGTTTATATCTGCATAACTTAAAATTATATTTAAATATTTAAAAACTAGGTCAATTATTTTTAATAATAAAATTTATCTTAATTCGCTTTAGAATTTTATATTAAATAATAAGTAGTTATAAATAAATCTGAATAATTTGTTTTTAAATATATACAGTATATATAAGTAAAATTGCATAATTTACTTTAAGAAAAAGCAGACAAAAAATAAAATAAAAATTTATGAAATAATGCGTTTATTAATTTAATTTAATAATCTATAACAGCATTATCGTATTTAAATTTTATTATTTTTATTCTAACACTCATTTATGAATTATAAAATTTACTCAAAGCCGGCTTCCAATCGATAGGATAAAGTGAAGCTTACCTCATGAAGGTGATGACTCCAACACGAGATATATTTTCCACTAAAAGCTTCCAAGTGTTTAAAACAAGTGCTTTTTGTTGATTTGTTAAATTAGGTTTTTCGCCTTTTACTAAAGGGGAACCTTTTTTACATGATTCTTTTTTCTTAAGGCTACCATTTACAGTTTTGGTATACTTGCAGCCCATATCTGAAATATGACGGGAGTTATTCAAGCATTCATCTTTCAACGACTGATAATGTCTGCGGTTCACACAAAGACCTTTTCATTGTGACTTGCTAAACGCGTGTCCGGTTCGAATAAGACAAACCAGTAAGTGACTCTGCCTTCTATATATATATATCTTGGGATTCAATCGATCCACTTTCTACTTCCACCTGTACTATACGAGATGTTGCGCCGCTTTCACATTTGCCTACAGGAAGTAATGAGAACTGAAACCTTTATTTTACTCTCGTTTATTTTCGAAAATTTTCTCTAAACAATTTAATTTCTAAAAATAGTCCACATTTTTAGATAAGAAAGTTGTAAAACATTAGTTAGTTTTTTTCTTTTACAGTCTGTTTAAATTTTTACCAAAGAGCATGGCCTATATATATATATATATTTTTTCGGATAAAGACAAAGTTGTTCTTGACTTCTTGTGCGTAATATAATTTTCTTTAATTCCAAATATATACGCTTTTAATATATATTTTTGTTATATAATATGTTTTTCTCTGAATATTAAAAATAAAGATATACAATATTCCATTAGTTTGAAGTTTTAATTCTATAATAAAAAATAAACCATCATATTATAATATTGATTTTTTAAAAATGACATAAATATTATTTTAATGCAAATAAACTTGATTAATATTTTTGATATAAAAATGCTCTTTAAAGATCTAATGGAATTGAAAACAATTTTTTTTTAATATACTAAGAAGTTGGTTCTTCTACTATATTAGTAAAGATGAATTCTAATAATAATCATCAAAAATTTTTCAATTTTTGATGATTATTATTAGAATTCTATCTTTACTAATATAGTAGAAGAACCAACTTCTTAGTATATAAATGTTTCGTAGATTGAACCTAGTAAAACATCATTTTTTTATTGAAAAATAAAAAAAAATGATGTTTTATTAACTTCAATCTACGAAACATTTTAAGTTGCTGATACTTAAGATTATATCAACTTTGCAGAAAATCATTGCCAATATTTGCTATATATATTGATAATTAATTAATATTATAGTTATTGACAGAAACCATTTAAGCCATATCGAGACATTATCAATAATGTAATCTAATTTACTGTATTTATATGTGTAATTTAAAAGTTTTACCAAACTATTAATAATTATTAAAATTGTTATAAATTATTCCATAAAATTAAAATGACTATCTATCGATATGTTGGTGTAATTTATATATTTTATACAGTAAGTTAGTTGTTAACATTCTGCATACATTTATGAGTAATGCTAATAAAATTATTTTTTAGATATTTTTAATATGCGGTCGTAAGAAGGACATCAAAAAGTTCACGATTATGTTCGTGTAGTTTATATTAGTTTGTATATATATATCTACATGGAGACGTAGAAAATCCATAAACTTTTTCATTTTAAACAATGTATATATATATAGCACTCTTCCTTTTCTTGACTCAATATTGAATTTCGCTTTTCTTATTTTAATATAAACAAACAAATAAGATTTATGAGGAAAATCTGTGAAAGAGAATCTTATCTTTAGTTAAACTGTAACATCTGTGATAATAGCTTGGCATTATAAATAGCAAAATCAATTAGAATCGTGGAAAATCTTCGATCGTATTTTCGATGCTTTCTCCAATGTTCCACATAAAGTGTTCGATCATATTTCATAAAAAAAAATAAAAATATCGAACCCTGCTATGAAATATTTCTTATATTTAAAAATTTTTACTACTTACAGAACCCTCTATGCTGAAATTATGAGAAAGAATTGTGAGAACTTCATTCAAACTAGCATATAAATTATGAAGTGTGTCAATACATAATGTTATCCCGAAGAAAAAAATCTTTTGAATATTTCATATAAAATCCTTATTATTTTTATTGCGTAGATGCAAGCATACTTATTACCTTCTGCATGTAAGGACAAAAAACTTTGCACAAAATGTAAATCAATATATTGATGAAATTATAAATTATTACTGTAATAGAAATTACTAAATGACAGAGTCTAAAGTTTACATTAATACTTTAATAAATTTTTTGTGTACAAAGTATAATTATGCGTATAATTGAAACGTTTAATAATAAATGTGTAATAGTAATAACTATAAATGACCCGCTCATATAAATGAGCTTAAATATACTCTTGTAATTTAATCTAATAATACTGTTTATAACAACAAAAACACCTCCGAACTCTTGTAGGGAATCCAAGAGGGAATCGTAAAATGGTATCCATTATTACGTTACAGCGTCATCTGCGAATTCTGTCTTTTTTAGAGGAACTACAATTTCAATGTAATTTCTATTCTTTAATATTTAAATTATTAATAACAACAAATAATTTGGGCTATCGCAGATATCCAAAAAATGTACCTTTCTAAAGATACCTGATTTATAGAAATCGGTACGGTAGTTCAACCGAAAAAGGGAAATCCAGCCAGCCACGTTTGACTATTAATAATATAATAATTAAAGTGCGGATGAATGATTTTACAGATGGCCTCACTTATAATAATGATTTCGCTGCGAAAAGATAGGAATCAAAAAAATTGGATTTCAATCAATGTTGCACTTTATCAATCTTCTTTTACTAATAATAATTTGTAGGTCATGCGATATACTATATTGGAATGCTGTTAATATTCAAATTCTGTAATATGAAAAGCAGGAAAACATTAAGAATAGGAAAAATATTAAGTCCAAAATACAAGATCTTTGAAAAATAAAATGGCTAAATGGGATTGCTATAAAAAAATTAATAAAAATGGATTTCTTCAGTTTTACCTTTAAGCCAACTATACATATATATATTGATATATAAAGAAATAAAGTGATACTGCAAAAGCTTTCTTTAATATCATATTTTGTAATCTCACGAATTAATTAATACAATATTAAGAATAATATTAGATTATTATAAAAATAATAATTATATTTATAATAATCTAATATTATCTTTAATATTGTATGAGTGTGATCCCAAAACGCGTTCAGTCCGTTTTTGTAAATTTTCAGGAGAAGCAAAATATGAATTGAGAATGTATTTCTTATGTGAATGATTATCTAATACCAGATATCTGTTTCTAATTCATATTTCTGCGGATCTGTCTTTACGAATCAATTGGAAATTGTAGGACGTTTAGAAGAGACACTTAGCAATAGCTAGAGAGGGTTCGGGCCTCTTAACCAATACAGATACGAATCGGCGACCTGTTAACTATTCAAATGCTCCAAGTGGCACTAGCAAACCATTGTAATTAATTAAAAACA
>AYEL01090365.1:0-26429 GCA_000484575.1 Olivierus martensii | reverse complement strand
CTAAAATTCAGAAAAATAACTTTCCTTTTAACAATAGATAAAAAAGTCCCCAGAAACTTAAACTTTTAATGTTACGATTTCATTTCAAGAGCTTCTAACATGAAAATTAATAACCAATATAACAATTTTACTTTTAACAAACACGACAAAAATTTCCACAACAAATTTATTGCCAACCATAATAGTACATAGTTTGATTTTTACCATCCTGCTGGCAGGATTAGGAAATCGCTTTGCTCATCCGCAAAGACTGAGCGAGTTTTCATCGTTACTGTTCTCTGGACTGAGCAAGCTTTCAAAAGCAAAGCAGAATCAAAGCAGTACACGTTGATTGGCATGGTTTTGGGAACAAACCGGCCTTTAATAAGATAGATGACTTCGATAGGAGTATGTATTTGCATCAAATAAAAAAATGATCAAAATGGACTGAACGCGTTTTGGGATCACACTCTTCAATTCATACATTCTCGATAAATTGTTAAAAAGTATAAGAAAATTTTTTCAGTCAAGATAGATAAATAAAATTATAAGATAATTGGCTAATTTAATGATTTAGGTAACTTATTGATCCGAACTTATACAGTATAACATATTTTATTGTTTTTCTCGTTTGATGGAAGCAAAATAATATTGTCAACTTATTATATCAGCCACGAAAAATTTTAATATGCAAATAAAAAATATTACTAGTTATTATATTTCAACAATATATAATAATCTAAAGAAATAATATGCGTATTTGTATCTATAATAATTACTAAAGTTATATAAAATTTTAAGCTCGTTAAAATAAAATGAAACTCGTTGAGTATTCTTCTATTCTTATACATGAATTGTTAGAGATAATGCTGAACAATGAATAATATCTGCAACGGATAACTAATTTTATAATAATATTATTGAAGTTTTAAAATGTAGAACAGATTTATATAAAAACAGGTTTTTCATATAGAAACATTGCAAATAAATTTATGAAAATATAAACAATTTTACAACACTAAAGAATAGAACTGAAAAATGGTTCTATATGAGTAAATATTTTTACAAGAAATTAATAACGTGATTATTATATTTTAACCTTTATGATATTAATCTAGATCAGTGTATGATTATCATCTGCAAAAGCCATCTATAAACTTCTGAGAGTTGACACGTCAAAGAGTCATTTAGGCCGAAAGAATTATCACAGACAGCAGAAATCCTATGTCGTATCATTAAAAATGGAAATTTTATAAATATTTATGCAGAAAATTCAGGTCGTGGATAAAATTATAGACACGAAACTGAATCCGATTCAGGAAGACGAGGTAATAATCAAAATTAATCCGTTAAGTGGACAAGAAGGGAGAGACAAATGAACTACATAAATGGCATTATAAGAATCGCATTTCAAATTCTGATTTATTCAAAATGTAATTAAGAAATCAATCTAGACCAGTGTCAGTAAAGTAAATTCGTAGTCCATTTGTTGTAAATGTGAAATAAATTATTCATTTTTGATATTTTCATAGATTAAACTACATGTAAAAGAAAAGCGTATAAGATAAATGAAGTACAATATTCAATTTATTTTAACCAGTTTCATTTCAATTGCTTGATATGCAGATTTTTCGAAGTAAATGCATCCGGCGTTTATTTTGATTAATATTGTTTTCAAGAGATTTTTCTAATGATGATTTATAACATATTTGAACTGAATTTTCAGAGTATCAAATCAAAAATTCATATTATATGTATATATGCAGTTGAAAAATCTCTAATTTCACCAAGAAATTTCATTTTTATCCTAGCGAAACTTACTTTGCTATTGTTAGTTTCGTCTAAATTTATTAAATTGATATTCCTGACTTTCACTTTTTGTAATTTTGGCGACTGCAGATAGAAAATATATTTTATCTTCGAATAGCTTTCGTGCAAATGGATAGTTGTTTGCAGGAAAGCTACCATTTGGGTACCAGAATTCGTCAAAAATCAATTTGATAAAATTGCTAAATCAAACACTTTAATTTAATAGATGTATTATCTCTTTGATTTTTATCTATGATATATAGAAAGAGCAAACTGTCAAAATAAATTCAACGAAAGTACAAATTGATATACATACACTTTACAGAACTTAGTCTTTTATATATTTAAAAATCTTTAAATATTTTAACGATAAACGATTTTCTATTAAATAGTCATAAAAGTAAGCAATAAATAAATTAAGTTTAATAATCCTGAAAAGGCAAAAATGATTATTGAATTCCATATGGTATTGATAATTCTGATTTTGCAAACTTTAGAACTTAGATCAAAAATTTGTATTAAAATTTAATAAAAATTAATTAATTAATTAATAATTTATATAATTCTTACATGTTTAATAATATTAAAATCCTTATTAAATTAAAACTTTGAATTCCCGAAATTCCTTATGTCAAAAAAATGATTACAGTTAATTAGTAACTCTCAAAACATTTTATTAAACGATGTTAAAAGAAAAATGATTTACAGTAAAAAAATTTTTTTTTGTATTTATTTTAATAATTGACATTCATATATTATGAATGCAATTTAATATAAAGAAGAAAATAATTAAATCACCCTAATAATTAATATCTGTATGAAAGATGATTATCTTTTTTGTGTTTTCCCTTGAGCATGAAGTTTCTTACAGCCTGCAATAATCAATATGGTGTAAATATATATTTATATTTGTCGAATTTTAAATATTTCCATTCGACTTTTGACATTCATATATTATGAATGCAATTTAATATAAAGAAGAAAATAATTAAATCACCCGAATAATTAATATCTGTATGAAAGATAATTATCTTTTTTGTGTTTTCCCCTGAACATGAAGTTTCTTACAGCCTGCAATAATCAATATGATGTAAATATGTATTTATATTTGTCGAATTTTAAATATTTCCATTCGTGCTACCTTTATGTTAACAAAATTTTGAAATGCTAATTATATTTTATCAAATTATATACATGCTGTTACCACATCTTTACATTCTTCTAATAGTTTCCGTGCATTTAACTGAAATACAAAAATAATTAGTTTATATTTGCCTTTATAATAAGACAAATGTAAACTAATTATTTTAAATTTACAGAAAAAAATTAATTTTAAAATAAAAAACCAATTTTTTCCTGTAAATTTTTAAATTGTTCATTAGTTTTTCATTTTCTTCTCATTATGCATTTTTCTTTAAATCATTTTTTAATATTTTATTTACGAATTTCATTATTTATTTATTTTTTTTTTGTATATAATATGATGTTTTAGTAAAATTATCGAGTTTGAAAAAAGAATAATATCTTTTGAATTTTAAACTGGAAAAAGAAGGAAAGAAAAAGAAATCACGAATGTATTAACTCTAGTTAATCAATGCAACGTATAAATGTCAGATTATAGTAGAAAGTGAAATTTATAGTTTAATTACAGTTAAACTTTAAAAAAATTAATAATTAAATAATGATCGACTGGTGAAAGAAAATATTAAATATTAATAATTTTATAGAATATAATGATGAATTAATTAAAGCTGTTTCCAAATTGAAAACTAGAATTTAAAAAATTCAAAATTAAAACATGAAGAAATTTTTTTTAAATTAGGAATTATAAGCAACATATCACTATATGATAGATTCTTGTAGATACTGCAGATAATTTTTAGATTTTTAACAGCTAACCTGATAAATTATTGTGCTAGAAAAATTCCATGCAGATCTATGAAAATATTTCTAAGAAGTTTCGATATTTCTTTGTCGAAATTTTTTAATTCTTCGTTTTAAATGAGAAAGAAAAGAAAATTATCCGAAGATTGCTTTGTAAATTTCATGAATTTCAACTTTCCAAAATTTTACGACGCATAGTCTAATAATTTCAGTTAGTTGAATCCGATATAACTTTAAATTTTTTAGATATGTCTATAAAATTTATATCGAAATTTATAAACTCATTCTGTAGTTCATGCACTATATAGCAACACATATTACTGAAAACAGCTTTTTTTCAAGAATGAAAAATGTCATAACTTTCGAGATATTTCTCGAATCATTTCTTCAGATTTGATATAAGTTACAACCGAATATTTACTAGTTTTATAAGCATATTAGTGCTAAATATCTCATTAATTCAATTCAAGGAAGTGTAAGTAAGTTAATATATAACATATACTACACGGCTTACATATTCAGTTCATTAATATATATTTTTTACAGTACTTTAATTAATTAATTACTACCAAAAAAAAATTAGTAATAGTTATTTGTACGGTTTGAGAGCGAGAAAAATATTAAAATGCAACGCTACAGAATAACCCAAACTTTCCTGTTCATGAATTATATTTACGGTTTTTCTTAATTTCTACCATTTAAAAATTTCTTATCTAAAATATGTCAGATCTTCTGTTCATATAAATTTTTTTTCTTTTTCACATTTTATCAAAAGTCGCTAGGTCATGCGTTTTCAATGTTGATACCAGACCTCTACTATTGATTACAGACTTTGCCAGTCTATTTTATATTTTCTTAAAGTTGTAAATGCAATTTCCTGTCAGAATTCTGTCTGAAAAATACTTCAACGAATTCATTTATATATATATTTACTTATATTATCAACTGTGTTAGTTCCTTACTCTGTCCAATAGCATCGAAGGACATTTAAGACGTGTTGTGATTTGTAACTCTATTACTTTCTCCATTAGTCCTACTCATTTATCAGAATCTTATTATTTAACCATTAAAACTTCTGTTTTTTTTTTTTCTAATTTAACTCTTATGAAATTTATTGAAGAAAATATCATTATATATCTAAAGACGATATTTTTTTCATTAATATATATATTATTTTAATACCAATTAATATATGTTTCACGACTTAAAGAAATAATTGCTAGCATAGTTATGTGATTGATTGCATTTTAAATAATATAAATATGTATAAAATCAGTGATTTTAATAAATATTGATTATTTAAAATGTCAAATTATAAAAAAAACTATTTCATTTTATTCTTGAAACATTTTTTTTACTAGATAAGAATTGCAGATTCCTTAAAAAAATATGTTCATTATAAATCTGAGAAACGATTTATGAATAATTTTAACAGCATATTGTTAAGAGAAAATGTAAGACATTAAATTTAAACTTTTCACTATCAAAAAAAAAAAAAATTTAAATATTTTTTTGCAAAGAATCAATCATTAATTTGATATTTCTTGATTATTTAATTTCTAAAGAACTTTGGGGTTTCGATATCTTTATATTTTTTCCACAGAAAAAGGAAAACTGTCGAATAATAAATTATAATCTGGCATTATCAAACCACGTAGAGATATACAGAAGCCTACCGTTCCGAGTTTCTGTAAAGTTACAATGAATGACACCTTGGTTCAGCGGAAGAGGTAAACAAACGATTCCTGTAATTTCAAATGCTAATTACTTTACTAATCTTAGGAATCCAGGACATTGTTGCAGGAAATACAATCAGAAAGCGTCAGTAAAATCATTCTAACCATTAAAGTAAAAATATAATAGGTAACACCTATTACTAAAATACGAAAATGTTCGGTTTGAAATATAAGCAATTTTTAAAATTGATCCGAGGGAAAGTACACAGCTGAAGAATTTGACGAATTTAATGAAACTCATTAAAATACTAAAAGTAATTATTTTTAATCAAAGAAAATGTCTGGATTAAGATCTAAATATAAAATGTGATTATATAAAAAAGCAGCAATTTTTGTTATGTAATTTATTCTGTTAACAAGAACACATAACATTCAATAGCAGAAGAAGCAATTTTACACGGTATTATTATCTTTGCAATAATGTTTCGAAAGATAATTACAGTACCTTTCTGATTAACAATCATTGGAAGTTCTCCACTTTTGAATTTTGAGATTTTTTATTTTTATTAGTTGTTTTCCGTTTGATATTTTTATTTTTTTTCCACCTATTTTCTATAAGTTTGAAAGCATATTGAAGATGTTCAAATAAAGTTTGGTTAAGAATTAAAACGAATAAGAGTTCAGTAATATTAAACTATTCTCTCTGTAAAATATTAATCATGTAATTCAAATTAATTATTTTATTTTAGAAATTTTACCGAGTAACTACTTAAATGTTTTATTTCTAAAATGTAGGATGTCTAAGATAAATGTTTATGGCTATGATTTCGCTCAAAATTATCTTTTTTTTTTTTACGAAACTCTTTGATAATTTTATCATATTTAAGCTGAAATATCATAAAAATCAAATTAAAATTCGAATCATTTTTGTAGTTTTTTTTTTTTTCAATTTTTCGCGTGAGCATAAAGCTCATCAGAATGATGAGCTTTGTGTTTTTCCCTGTAGAAATTTACTTGTGTGTCAAGTGATTTGCCTTCAAACAATCATTTATCTGCAGTGAAACGACACTGAAGTGACAAGACATTTCAACAACAAATAAAACTGCTTGAAATTGTAAAATTCTTCTTCGGATAGATTTTTTTTTTAAATTCTTAGTTTTTCATATCAAAACATTATTTCAACGTCTCAAGATAAAAATAAACTATGCTGCTTGAAATTGTAAAATTCTTCTTCGGATAGATTTTTTTTTTAAATTCTTAGTTTTTCGTATCAAAACATCATTATTTCAACGTCTCAAGATAAAAATAAACATATAATACATATAACTTGAAAATTATAAAAAATAAATGAAAAAAAAAATTAAAAATCATAAAATATATATTCATATAATATGTGTCGAATTACTACAATAATGATTAATTTTATTTTCAGATTTAGCCATTTACTTTCAGGAAAAATAAACAAATGTATCAAGATACTATGCTGACTTTCTTATTCAAATCTTTCTCCCTAATGACACTTTACAGCAATTTTACTAAACTCTCTAGACTCCTAGAGAACTAGTGAAGATGTTCCAATAAGTGTGGGTCAGACAAAAATATTAAACAGTATAAAAAATTGCGAGCGAAATTCAAACTATTGAAAAAAAAAAAAATTTCAAACTCAAAATTTAAGAACCAACTTCATATCGATGCAATAATCATATTGAATAAATCGTATGAATATAAATTAATAAATGTATTTTGAAAAAATAATGCATCTTTGCAGCATAATTTGCGTATTTGAATAAATAATAGTCTTTTTTATATCATTTCATAGTGAAAAACTTTTAACATGAAATTTATGAATCGCTTTAACCCCATTGCAACTATAAAATTAGACTTCCAAGAAAACCACGTCCAATTTTTTCCTATTTTTAACGATAATGATACACACGATTCTCTAATAATGTTAAAATATTAAAATTTAGTTACTATTTCTCTCTCTAAAAATATACATTGCTAAAATGTAAAGTATGTTTAACATTGTAATCAACGCAAAATTATTCTCGATATTTTAAATATGCTGACGTCCTCCAGATATATATTTTAATTAAAATATTTACTTTATTAATTCGATAAATTATTCATCTCTACATTAAATTTATTTACGCTGATATCAAAGCAACTTCATAATTGTTTTTTCGGAAATCATCATTTATATATAAATAATATACATAATCATGTAGAACAATATAAGTTTTAAATTAGAATTCTGCTTGCTTAATTAAAAACAATCACAAATAATCATAATCAATCATTACAATTCATACTTTTATGATGATATTCTTCTATAAATAAAGTAAATTACCTTTTTTTACGTATTTTCCTCATAAAATCACATCATTTTATTTATTTATCTAAATAAATATTTATTTTCTTGTATATAATATTTAAAGGATGATAAAGCAGATGAGATTATTCCACAACAATAAAGCTGATATTTTTCAGAATTAATTTAATTTAAAAATAAAATTGTGAGTTCCGAGATTAATCTACATTCGTAGGAATATAAGTTTTATAAGCCCACCATGCTATCTATTTTCCACTAATAACTTTTGAACTAATTAATAGATTTACATGAAATTCAGTACGATGTTCTGCCATTAAGGATAACATCGACACAGATAATTTAATTCTCTAGCTTCCATCGTTTAAAATGATGTATATTCAAACCTCTAAGATAGTTTTCTTAATATATATTGAATTATTCGTTGAATGATTCGTTAATATATATTGAATTATTCGTTTTTTATGAAATTTAGTAGGAAAATCAAGCCATTAAGAATGATTTCGATGACATATCATTAAACTATCAATTATTTAAAAACGATTGACATTCAAACTTGGGATGTTTCTTCCTAATAACCTTTGAACTATTTAATTGATTTTTATAAAATTCAGTACGATAATCAAGCCATTAAAATCGAATTTCAACTAAAATTAGTAAAATCTGCAGCTTCATCCGTTTAAAAATGGTGGACGTTCAAACTTTTGAGGTTTCCTGTAATAATTATGGATCTATTGGCTAAACTTTTATGACATTCAACGTATAAAATATATCATTCAAGATAATTTTCATAACATTTACATTTAATTCGGCAGTTTTAATAAATGACACATTTGGAAAGCAGAAAATTACTGTGTGTAGCTATTTTCAGAACTTGTATTTTCTAACACTGTGTTAAAAACAATTCATTAAGACAAAAAAACACATATAAATCCCTGATTAAAATGATAAGTGGAATGCCTAATCAATTTTTTCACAGTTTTATAGCTTAGTCACCTTTGCTTATAGCCTTTCATTTATGTTTAATTTAAATGAAATTCGCAACTAACCTGAAGTCTTCAGTGTTTTTATCGAATATTTCCATTTACTGTTGAAAGCGGATATTTTATTTTATAATCCGTATAACTTTCCGTGTGCTTTTATTTTTTATACATACAAAAAAATTCGTATCAACAAAAACTGTGTGATTGAGTTTATACAAAATATTTATTCGTATAAATATCAAATTCAATTTACGCAATACGTAGCGAATATATCATATTTTCAATACTTTCATTTATAAACTTCCTCATCTTATTCATCTTTGGATAGGATATTTTTTGCTTATTCTTCTAGTAACCTTTATACCCTATATGATTCAATAAGCAGTACAAAAACCCTTATACTGGCATTATTTTTAAGCTTTTGACAAAGGGCAACCCCTTTTTATTATATTTAGAATAGTGTCGTAAGCTGGAATCTGACATTTTTCCGATGCTAAATTCAGTTTGAGCCTTGGGGCGTAAAAGAATGTCGATATATAGACATCCATTCTTTTTTCTTCTTGCATTTCTCTTGACATTTTATCGCAAGTTCTCTAACAAAAGATTTGATATTTAAACTAAGAATATTTTGACCTTGATATTTTTTGTTTAGCATTAATTTTTTTAATAAAAATGTCGGTAGGATTGATGTTTAAATATTCATGCATATTAAATCTAATAAATGTAAATAAATAAGTTAGATAAATGCCTACTGGAAGTAAATTAACTGATGTAAATAATCACAAAATTTATGCAAATTCTTATGCTGTAAACGTCAATAATAAATATATACTCTG
The DNA here is from genome assembly GCA_000484575.1 of Olivierus martensii. Taxonomy (NCBI): domain Eukaryota; kingdom Metazoa; phylum Arthropoda; class Arachnida; order Scorpiones; family Buthidae; genus Olivierus; species Olivierus martensii. Next base: position 16,933 of record AYEL01090365.1, on the reverse strand, counting down.
CTAGAATTCTTGAGTAACTTTAATACTTGGAATAATTCAAGGATTTTTTTCTAAATTCGGAAACCATGTGGAATATTTCAAAGAGCAGAATAATTTTGAATAATTTAATAATTGTATAATTTTATATTTCATTTATTAAATTTCAGATTTCGTAGATAAGGTTGATTAACATCTACCACGCGTGTTGAGTTCTTTAACAATAGCAGCATCGTGTTCATTATGTTTATAAAACATTTGCTTTTTGTAAATTAATATAGTAAAGAGAATAAATGTTGTGTGTCACGTATCACATCTTAGTATATAGAATTTAATACGAATTTTTTATTTATTTAGATTTCTTTTCGAGCAGCATGAGATGTAAACTTTGACTTTAAAGCTATATATTGTACTACATTTCAAAATTGCAACAGCAATAATGTATACAGACCTCATAATACGCTCTAAAAATTCTGCTAGGCAGATATTGATCGCATCTTTTTAAAGAAAAATTCATTTCTTGAATCATAAAAACTTCATCTAGAGTAGGTTGCGTAATATAGCATGGGAATTAAAATGTCTCCCAATTCGTTCAAGAAAGTTTTATTACATTAAACCTCATGGGAATATTATACTTTATATCTATGATAAAAATGGGTATGAGTTTCGTTTAAAATTAATATATTAGTCAATTAACACGTAAAAAACTGTCTGCAGGTAATTGAGGATTAAATTCTTATCTTCTATCCAATTAAGAAGGAATTTTTTTCTCTTTTCTTTTTCTTTCTTCTTTTAGTATTTTATCTGTTAGATAGGATAAAAATAATGAAAATAAGGTACTCGAAAAATTTTTTTCTAACTATATTATTGTATACTTTCAACAGTTTTCAAAGAAGTAAGGTGTTAAAAGAGTGGGAATAATGACGTGTTTATGACAGAGTAAGAAACAACCAAATCGATTTTATCTCAAAAGAACAAAAGTTGTCAGAAGAAAGAGAAGTGAATATCAAACTTATTGAAATTGTTGACAGTAATTCTGGACTAAAGTTTAAATTATTCAGTTAAAAATTGAACTTATCGCATTTACATCTTTGTACTCGATACACAATTATAACGTTTTTATGTAGGCTAGACCATGCTTTACTGCAGGAAAGAAAAACTGCAAAAAAAAATTCTCTCTATTAAAAAAAAATGTTTTGAGCCACTATGAGATCTGCATTACTATTTTTCTAGCGCTCATTTCTTTGGTAGTACAGAATTTTAAAATTAAAACGGATATTTGATTTTTTTTTTTAAAGTGAGAATTAAATTTATAAATATAATATCGATTTCTAGAGATAAAGTGACAGAATTTGAAGGAAATTCAACAATATAATGCTTAATAGAAGAACAGAATTCTAGTACAAGATAAAGGCGGGGAAGGAGATAGCGGGAAAATATATTCTACAAAGTAATTTTGTGAAGTGTTTTTGAAAGACTGAGCCATTTAATGGATAAATAGGGTATATAAATAGCTAGGTTAGTATTATTTATTTCACTATGAATTGTTCATGTAAAACGTTTCCAAGTTTTTCCACAAACACTTGAATGTTGCTCATATTTTCTTATACAATAAGACCCCGCTTAGCGCTGCTCCGTTTAACGCTGTTTCCATATAACGCGGTTTTTTCCGAATTCTATATTTTTATTGATTTACTTTGGCGTGGTTTTTCAAACCGTTATTCTTACATAAATCCGAAATCGAAGGAATTTGTTACATTGATACTCCTATGCCGTCTCACAATACGTTTGATATCAGTGCAAGTGCAGTACATACGAAAGTGTGCTGCGGTCAGAGTTCATATTTATGATCGGTCATCAATGTTATTTTACAGTAATAAAAATAACAATTATCCCATTTTAGTTTTAATCTAAATGCTGCCATTTTAAACTATAGTTCCTCGAAGTTAGAACGTTTTTCTTTCGTCAATATTTTTTCGTTGTTTATAGTTTACTGCAATCTGATTACTGCTTTTTATTCTTAAAACTTTTTATTTTCTAATTTTAAGAATTTTTTCATGAATGATTTATGAATACAAACCGATATTAGCAATAAAAAAAATGTCTGTAATTAATGTAATACAATATTAATAATACGTTACAAAATAAAATAAAAAAATGCTATGTATGTATTTTTTATTCTCTGTCCTTTTTCACCTATCCTTATTATTTACGTGTTAAAATGATCTCATTTAACGCTGTTTCATTTAGCGCTTTGTTTCCTTGGAACATATCCAGTTCAACGCTGTTTCATTTAGCGCTTTGTTTCCTTGGAACGTATCCCCCGCGTTAAACGGAGTCTTACCGTACACTATAAAACAATTTTAATTAATTTTTTTTTTGTTCTAAATGCTATTTCTACTTTCTATTTAACATCTAATTGTTTAAATTTTTAAAACCGTTTTTATTTTATAATTAAGAGATGATAAACATTATATTTATAGAAGTCAAATAAAATAATAATAATGCTAAGTTATAAATATAAATAAGCTAAGATTAGATTTAATTCAATTTTAGAAAATAATAAATATATTTAAATAAATACAATTTTTCAGAAAACGATGTTATTTTTGATCTACTTAAGCATTTTATTTTCTTAAAAATTTAAAAAGTGGTGTACAGATTTCGGTTTCGAAACTGAATAGCAGTATTTTTAGCCTATTTTCCTTACTACGAAATATTCTGTTGCCGGTTATTTATATTTTCCGATATTGATTGTTTAAGCGTATATAGATTTTTCTTAGTGGATAACTTTATAATGAAAACTCGATTCTTATCAAACTTCCACCAGATCGATTTGATAAAACTTCCCTCTCTCTCTCTCTCTTTCTTTTGATCACGTACTCCATCTCGAAATAGACATTTCCTTGAAGAAAGATAAGTTTCTTTCAGAATTAAATTGGAAATAATAATCGAAAAATAGAAATTCTATTGGTTGAATTCTTAAATGGTTAATATAAGCTGATTTATTTATTTGTTCCAGTCTGTATCTTATCTTGTTTACTATTTTTTCCTCGTACTCATCTTATAAAATGAAACCAGAAACCAACCTTACTTTCGAACAGAAAGTAAGGTTGATTTCTAGTTCTTTTTTTATATTTATTAATTTAATATTCTTTAAAAATCGGAAAGTTTCTTAAATATCAAACAAAAAATGCAGAAAAAAATTAAAATCATTAACAAACTTTAAAGAATTAAGTTAATGTTTTAAAACTAATAATTTTGTTCTACTTCCTGTTGACATTACTTCAAAAGCATAAGTAAAAACTATTTTTTGTGCAAAAAAAAATGAAAAAAATATAATTATATATTAAGCAATATCTACAAATGAGCTATACTGATAATATATTAAATATTTTCTGTAGGTATCTCGTAGTAACAAATATAATAGTTACTGAAATCCATTTTAATTCCTTTCAGGACATGGAGATACTTAAGAAACATATTGATGCCGAACCTCATTTACTCTAATTTTTCCGACAAAGGAAATAGTTAAGGAAAAAAAGAAAAAAATTTAAGAAATCGATAGCGAAAGATTCGATTTAATAAGTTTTTTTTTCCAGTTCTTTCATTTATCATCTGAAACATCTCGAAACAACTTTCCAAAGAAATTAATCTTCCAACTTTTTTAAATTTAATATTGTTAAATCTCGACGTAGAATTTGAAATATAGCACAGCATAATCGTATTATTTATCTTTAAATACAATCTCATCCATTCGTATTAAAATCTGTGCTGTTAAACGACTTCTACTATCTTGTTGATCAAATAGATCGTTCGGAGAATATGTAAACTCTGTTAATACGCATATAAAATTAACTTTGTAAACATTAAAGTAATTACGTTATATAAATGGAAACTTTATAATTAAGTGCTTATAAATAAATGCCTTAGAAAGAATATCGTGCAATAACTCTTTGTTTTCTAATATAGCAGCCACACATAACGTGAGAGTTAATTAATGTCACGAAATATTAAATTAACTTTAATAAATGATTACAATGATTCAAAAATTTATTTAAATTTATTATTTTCCTCAATTATCGTATAATTAAAACAGAATATTGTTCCTTTGTAAGAAATGTATTTTCGATGCAAATTTGAACTTTTTAGAAACTTGAAAAACATTTCTTCTTCTGCTTCTTCATCATATTTTATAAATTGCTAATGATTTATTCAGAAGAATTCTCTGTTTATGTTTCTAGTTTCTGTGGAACAATCAAATATCATCGATCATATTTAAAATCAAGTTTTTGTTTTTTCCTCTTTAGATATTGCATTACATTTCGTTTTGCTTCCTTTCTAAATGTCACTGTTGCTTTACAAAGTATAAAGAGATATTTATTGTATCAACTATTTTTTTTTTTTCAAGCAGAAGACGGCATACGATATCGGTCTCGGCATTCCTGCTGAACCGCTCTTCCGATCTTATATATATATATCAAAACTAATTACAAATTAAAATTAGTCATAAATCTTAATCACTTAAACAATATATACAACAGTCTAGTTTTAATTATTTAAGCGTAGTGTGTAATACGTTAAAATTTCATGAATGAAAATGGATGGTTATATAAACTCGATATGAAGCATTATGCAACAAATAGAATAAGTAACAAAGGTTGAAAGTTATATGTCACTCCGAATATGTTCAATTCAACTATATTCGGTACTCGGTTGGTAGAATTCGTAAGGTACCGATTCGATAGTTATATATATATGTTTATCTTAATTTAATGAGACATTTTATTAACGAAATGTAAGTTATGTCCTTATCGATCGCCTTATTTTCACTCACGTGGTATCGAAATTCGTTCGATAAGGGGAGTTGAAAGGATTATTGACCAAGTTTACTTTATCGTATAACTAAACGTGATTTTAATATTTTATCAATCGCATGGTTCGAAAGCAAGGGTGCAGATAGAATTGCAAAACTTCAATTTTAACCCCGATAGTAATGTAAAGATGGAGTTTGAGTGAGCAACGTGATCTGTTCATATAATGTGAATTTTCCAATTCCTTTGCTGTACTGGATTAAATTGGCAAGCAATCTACAGCATTTTTCGAATAAAATGTCTAAATCGCTTTTAAAATGTTTTACTTCTTTCTAAAAATTGAAAAATATTATATTTAAATCTATATAAAGAAAAGAAAGCTGTATAAAGAAAATTTATAAAATTAAATTTTCATAAAAAGATGAAAATGTAAAATTTTTGAGTTGTGATTTTATTCAAGCAGATCAGTTATATGATTGTCATATATTGAAATATCAGTGGAATCTATTTTAAAATTAAGCTTTTCCTAATAAACTCAAAGAAAAAAGATTCTTCTATTAGACTCAAAGAAAAGAAAAACTCAAAAAAGAAGTTCAAAGAGAAAAAGAAAGAAAAAAGAGAGAAGAAAAGAAACTCGGAGATTAACTAAAGAGAAGAAAATATATATTTAATTCAATTAAGCAAAATTTATGCATAGTTTAGTTACATTTTCAATCTGCTAACTACAATGACTACGATGAAAATCCTATTGACAATATTACAAATATCACGATTAAACAATTTTTAATGTACTCCTTTATTAGTGCATTAATTTTTTAATCCTTTTTTTCTTAGATATACGATAATAATTTTTACTCAAGATACTACTGGATTTTTTTTTGTTTACAAGTGAGGTTTGCTTTAAAAATCCCAACATGCCTTAAGTAGGATTTCTAGATTCCGTGGTCTCGGTAACCAGAGATTCTTCTTTACATAGCAAACTTCTTGGAAATCCCATAAATATTTTTTATGGGATTGTATTTTCATACAACGACATTCTTTTGAAGCCAAAAGACCAGTTTAATTTATTACTTCTTATATTCAAGTACTTTCAAACAAATCGTCAATCGTAAATCAGAAAATAAAACCATAAAATATTAATACAAACAAATTAATTATTCACATTTATTAGGCAATTAGCATAATTATAAAATTATAATAGTTTATACATTAAATTTAATGATCAATATTTATCAATTGTCATCATTTAATTCGTCGCTTAATCTCACACGAGCATGTAAAATTTAATTGATTTACTTTAATTAATATTTGATCTAATACTTGAAAAGGAATTAATTTCGAAATAAACTGAAATTCAGTGATATCAATGAAATTATAGGATCGTTTATTAAATATTTATCGTTTTAATATGTTCTAATTTATTGTTCAATATATGCAAAAGATTAATAATTGATGCTCGTAGTTTTATCTAGTACACTATATCAATCGCTACTTTTAAATAAATGAATTTCATTCTTTCATCGTGAGATTATAAATATTAGTAAAAAAAAACTAAATATCAATTTTAATCACAAATTTTGAATGAAAAATAATATACAAAATACAATAAAATTATTACTAAAATGTTCCAAATTCACTATTAACTATTTACCAATAAAAATGTTATCTCGAAGTTATTTTGCATCTTTAAAAGTTTTTGAACGGAGTGGTAATTTTTTCTTTTTAGATATATATATATATATATTTCTTTTTAAAGAAAATTGATCTTATGTGTTCATAAAAGGCACATTGAAAGATTCAACGAAGTCTTTTCGGTACTTTCTGAATTTATATAGAAAATCTCAGCTATGCGAATTTTTAGGAAGATCAAAATGTGAATTACAGGAAGAAACTCATTTCACAGGTCAATAGAATTCTCGCGCTATTTTCCTGTTGTATTTACTGTCCGATATATTGCAAAGAATGCGAAACATCCTAAAATCAAAATTTTATTTTCGGATAATAATCGTATGTATTAATCATTAATTGATGCAATAACTCATTCTTTGGGAATATGAATTGTTTTCTTAATATTGCTAATAACGTTTGATTACAATTAAAAATGGATGTTAGAAGTTTCATGAAAAATATATTCTGAAAATTTTAATGAATAATGATAATATACTTAACTGCAATGTATTTGTACTTGTTAAGCCAATGTTGAATCCATTTTTTCTATGTTTTCGGATGTTTCTCTATTTGATTACAATTACTATATCACTAAATTGTTCAATATAAAAGGATATAAAAATTAGGAAGTAATTCATAATAATGTATTTGTACGAATGATGAAAACATCTGACTAGCACTTCTTACTATATGTAGTCTTTTCTTTAACATCTGACGTATGCTCTGAAAATGTTTACTTTAGATGTTTATAAGATAAAAATATCTAAGACAGAAATTTCTATGGTTTAAAAAAAAGATAGAAATAAATATTTAAATCTCCAAATAATTACAGAGAACAGACATTTCGTGAATAATACACACTGGATTCTGATAGAATGAATTTTTTTTTATATACAGAGAACAGACATTTCGTGAATAATACACACTGGATTCTGATAGAATGAATTTTTTTTTTATTATACAAATTTACAGAGAATACACACTGGATTCTGATAGAATGAATTTTTTTTTATATACAATTGAAGAGTGTGATCCCAAAATGCGTTCAGTCCATTTTGGTCATTTTTTTTATTTGATGCAAATACATACTCCTATCGAAGTCATCTATCTTATTAAAGGCCGGTTTGTTCCCAAAACCATGCCAATCGACGTGTATGGGACACTTGAATCCTGCTTTGCTTTTGAAAACTTACTCACTTGTCAGTCCAGAGAACAGTAACAATGAAAACTTGCTCAGACCTTTGTGCATGAACAGAGCGTTTTCCAAATCCTGCCAACAGAGCGGTAAAAAAACAAACTGTTATTACTGTTGGCAATAAATTTGTTGAGTGAATATTTGTCATATTTATTAAAGGTAAAATTGTTATATTGGTTATTCATTTTCATGTTAGAAGCATTTGAAGTGAAATCGCAATATGAAAAGTTTGGTCATTTTTTTATTTGATGCAAATACATACTCCTATTGAAGTCATCTATCTTATTAAAGGCCGGTTTTTTCCCAAAACCATGCCAATCGACGTGTACTGGACACTTGAATCCTGCTTTGCTTTTGAAAACTTACTCAGTCCAGAGAACAGTAACAATAAAAACTTGCTCAGACCTTTGTGCATGAACAGAGCGTTTTCCAAATCCTGCCAACAGAGCGGTAAAAAAACAAACTGCTATTACTGTTGACAATAAATTTGTTGAGGGAATATTTGTCCCATGAGTATAAATGTACTCATGGGAAAGGCCCCAGAACTTCCCCATGAAGTAATTAAAGTATTGTTTGAACTTCCCATGAGTGTATTGTACTTATGGGGAAGTTCAAACATTTACTTTTCACTAAAGTCGATTCTTGTTATTCGCAGTTGTTACGTTCTGTAAATTCTTCGTGAATACTGAACCATTGTGTCAATGGGAAATATAGAATTAGTTCGCCACTCAGCGATAATCCGCAAATAAGCGCGAAAGTGCCGCGAAAATCGAATTTGCGGTTACAAATAAATTTTCGGGAATAGTCGAAAACGTGAATAGGGAATCCGCGAATACCGAGAATCGACTGTATTTTAATACTTAAATCAAAATAAATTTAGTTTTTCCTCTAATGAAGAATGAGTGTAATTGAAAACACGTTCAGTCCTTGGACTTAGCGAGTTTCCATTAACACCATTATATTTAGTCATTGTGTATTTAAAAACTAATGATGACTGATTTCAAGATTTTACTGAGAAGTGCATGTATATGAATTAGAAACAGATATCTGGTAGTAGATAATCATTCACATAAGAAATACTTTCTCAATTCATATTTTGCTTTTGAAAATTAACAAAAATGAACTAAACGTGTTTTGGAATCACACTCTTCAATTTTAAAACGTTTTTGAAATTATATCAATATTTCTAATAGATTACACACTTATGCTGCCTTGTTTTTTAATTTTTTTTACAGTTTTTTGCATTATTATACACCGAATACAAAAAAAAAAATGTTATAAGTAAATATATTTGCAAGAATATTGTGTTACAGATATATTTGTGATTAAATTTTACATAAATAATAATAATTTCATTTAGCAGTTTTTTATAACTCCGATAAATTTTAATATGTTATTAATTTCCTAATATAGCTAACACAATGAAAATCCGAAAAATCAATAAACCATTGAAATTTTATTATTTTCCAGCAACTAGTATATATCCTTTCAGCGAACTCAAACTTCAACTATTGATTTTAATTAAAATAATTAAATTCTAATTAATCAAAACAAATTTTAATCGACAACTTATATATTTATAACAAAAGATCATTTTAACGTTAATAATATATCTACAGTGTTTAGTTTCTCATGTATATGCTTTTTTTTCTTTGATTAACCGCAAAATTATAATAATGTATTTATTTCGCACATTTTCATTATTGCGTAAATTATTTATTATTCATATACAGCATAATTTAAAATGCAAATTAATTTTAAATTGCGTAGTTTAAAATTTTCATCAATCATCTAGAATTTAATTATAAAATAATCTATACATTTTACTATGATTTACTTAAACGCAAAGTTTTATGAGATTTTGGTCTTATGTGTATTAACACTTTTAAAGGAAAACAATAAATTTTTATTTAAAATTAAAAAATAAATTAACACGAGTAATAAACAATATTTTTATATATTGTACTAGTATCATTTACAACAAGGGTGGGCAATTATTTTCTGCCGAGGGCCGGATAAAACAATCTTCAGGATGAAGTGGGCCGTATAAAAATTGAAAAGTATCTAAGGGCGAATTTAACCTTACGGTATCATAATTATGTAATAATTAATTATTATTATATAATGAAATTATTGATGATAACATTAGCTACTCTATTAATAATTAATAAAAACTACTTTGACATAAAATGAGTTCTCACGTTCAAGCAAGATTGATTCTTGCAAAAACACATTCCTCTCATCATCACATGGGACAAGAATAATGGCTACGCCAATTTATCTGCACACATTCTTGTCAATCTCGCTGTCGTATGTTGCCACTTTTGCAATACTTACACAAAGAATATACAGTGGTGCATCGCAATTCGACGTCCCGCAATTCGATATTTGAGTTTCTAGACGCATGCGCGTTCATGGAATTGTGTGATGTCATTTGCTATTTGTCAGTTCTTTTTGGGCTATTTTGGTGTTTGCCCGTGTTGTTTGTGTTAATTTTCAATTCTATATTTTTCATAAAGTAAAAAATTTGTAATTATTATTATTTTTTTGAGTCGTGTATATGTCGGTTTTTTTTAAGAGCCCACTAAATGCTTTTGTAAACGTTTATTTTCTATTTATCATTATTATTACTTTTCACAAACAATTAACAATTTTTTTACGTCTCTTTTTGTATTTTAGAGGACGGTGAGAATTTTCACACCGAGAGAAAAGAGAGAGTGGAAAATCTATTTTACATAGTCTTATATGGGAAATATTGTTCCGCAATTCGACATTAGTTCGGCGAAGGATTACTGACAAATTGCGAGGCACCACTGTATTCGTGTATCAATATTATTTTAAAAATTTACTTTTCTTGTGCTAATTTCTTATTTATTATTTTTAAAATATACTTTCCTTGCATTATTTTTTAATTTCTGTTTGTATGCAAAAGAGACCAAAAGCATCCGTAGAAACTATTTTTTTCATTAGAAACATTAGAAAATTAATTTGTCCTACGAATTAATAAAATTCAGATAATTTTCTTAAAAAACATGAGTATTTTATCAAACTAATTGATTGCTAATAATCTATTACAGCAGAATGTTACAAAATATTAGGTATCTATAAAGTTAATTTTGTAAAAACAAATTTACAACTTAATGTGAATGATGAAATTTACTATGTTCATAGTTTTATATCATCAAAATTTGGAGTAACTCTGTAGTGTACGTGTACACTAGCGACAGTATCCATTCTTTATTTTTTCTTTTCGAGTAGAATTTTACAAATGTGGGTCTTGAAACTGTTGTGTGTTTAATTTAAGCGGCGGGCCGTATAAGATGCCTTCGCGGGACGGATCCAGCCCTCGGGCCGCCTTTTGCCCACCCCTGATTTACAATATTGATATTTATATTTAAGAGCATTGAGTTAATCACATATATAAAATTTATATTATATATATATTTAATATGTTTATATGCATATGTATATACAATAATTCCTCGTCAACCGTTGGTTCTTCAACCGCGGAATTCATACATATGCGGTTACATAAATGCGAGAGATTCACCAACCGCGGATCTGAGATTCGTGTATATGCGGTTTTTTTTTAAGAGCCCACTAAATGCTTTTGTAAACGTTTATTTTCTATTTATCATTATTATTACTTTTCACAAACAATTAACAATTTTTTTACGTCTCTTTTTGTATTTTAGAGGACGGTGAGAATTTTCACACCGAGAGAAAAGACCAATGTTAGTTTTAGTTTGGTTTGAAATCTGAATGAATTGTGTTTTCTTTTTAAATCGCTTCGATTAAGATTTCTAGGAAAAGAGACTTGCAATTTTTATGCATACAGTATATATCTTTCAATAGGAATCACTCAGTTCAGCATTTCTTGACCCGAGTTATGTATTAATGCTATTTCATGTTTATTTGTAATTCGTGTGCGTTTTTCTTAAATACAATTTAGCATTAATTTTGTTTTTATAGATTAGCCTATTCTTTTTCGTCATCATGTTCTTCAAACGTTCTTGGCGGTGATAAATCAGCCAAACATGTTATCGTTAGAGAAAAACTCGATGTGGTGACAAGGTTAAGACACGGCGAGAGTGCTGCAACAGTGGCCAAACTAATGAATGTTAACGAGTCGACTATAAAGACAATCAAAAAAGTGAAAAAGCAATTAAAGTTAGTTACTAATAGTGAATGTTAACGAGTCGACTATAAAGACAATCAAAAAAGTGAAAAAGCAATTAAAGTTAGTGTTACTAATAGAACTACTACTAGCGCTAAAGATACTTATATGCCTTATGATCCCGTTATGGAAAGGATGGAAAAGGTACTTAATATTTGGATCGAGGACCAAATACAAAAGAGAGTTATCTTAAATAGTTCAGTGATACGTGACAATGAGAATATACGAACAATTGGGGCAGAATCCTGACCAGTCTTTAAAACTAATAACGGATGGTTTGCACGCTTCCTCCATCATAATCTTCACAACATAAAGATTGTTGGAGAAACAGGCTCAGCTGATTATAATGCTGCAAAGACTTATCCAGAACAATTAAAAAACCTAATTGAAGATGAAGAGTACCTGCATGAGCAGGTATTCAACACAGACGAAACGGGTCTCTATTGGAAGTGCATGCCTAGCAGGGCTTACATCTCCAAAACTGAACGCTCTGCACCAGAATTCAAAACTACAAAAGATCGTGTCATCGACGAAACGGGTCTCTATTGGAAGTGCATGCCTAGCAGGGCTTACATCTCCAAAACTGAACTGAATTCTGGTGCAGAACCAGAATTCAAAACTACAAAAGATCGTGTCATCCTGCTCTTGTCTGATAATGCAGCAGATAACTGTATGATGAAACCAATGCTAGTGCTTCGCTCGCTGAACCCATGTGCCTTGAAAGGCGAAAACTAATATCATATTCTAGTGATTTTGCGTGCAAACAAGAAAGCTTGGCTATCAGCTCCATTGATAATGGATTGGCTGAATAATTGTTTCGTTTATGATAGTAAACGGAATCTATCCAGAAAAAACTTTGATCTTCAAGTATTGCTGATCTTGAATAACGCTCTAGGACACTCAGAAGTACTTCAGTTCGCCCACCCAAATGTTGAAGTTTTATTTCTGCCTTCAAATACTACTTCATTCATACAACCAATGAACCAAGGAATTATAGAAACATCCAAGTGATACTATACAGGCCGCACGTTTAATAAGATACTGGAAGATACTGAAAATGATCTAAGTCTGACAATCAGATTGCTGGAAACAATTCAATATCGTTGATTGCATCACCATCATTAAAGATTCGCTTGATGAAGTAAAGCATTCAACCCTGAATGCCTAAGCTATGGAAGGAGTGTGTGGATGAATTTGCCCAACAGAAACTCTCAGAAGTCAAGGAGATAGTATGAAATAGTGTTGAAAAATGTCTGGATGGTAAAGATTTGAAAGACATAAAGGATGATGACGTAGAGCAACTGCTACAGTCACACAACGAGGAGTTAATTTAAGAGGAATTAGAGGAACTAATCAGATCTAATGAGTAAGAGAATGACGACGAAGAAGACAAAGACGAATAAAATAAAATGACTCCTTCTAACCTAAACAAATAATCTTGCAGAATTTTTCCTTTGAAATTAATCCCAACATAGAGAGGAATTTAAAATTAAAACGGAGTTAGGAAGATTTGTTAGCTCCATATAAACAGTAAAAAAGTTTCAAAAGAAAATAAAGCAGACAGTTCTTCTGAGCTACTTAAAGCAATAATCAGATAACGACCCTCACCCGTCCAGCAGTACCGATGCCTAGATATCTGTTTCAATCAAATTGTTTTAATTTTAATGTATGCAAATCGTTTTCTACAGATTATTCTTAATTTTTTTTTATAATTAAAAAGTATTATGTATAATAAAAAATATTGAAAATGTTTAACTTTCTTACTGATTCCTTAATTCTACATTTCTCATAGAAAGTTAACTTCACCAACTGTGGTGCTTTGCAGTAATGTAATCTCCACAGTTTTCGGGGATTATTATATATACATATATGATTTGATATCATTTCTAAGATTTTAAGCTACTATATTTTTCTTGCCAAGATATTATCCTGTTCTATAATGTTTATGCAAAATTTATACGCTTCTTATCTCTGTTCCTTCATACTGTAGCTGTTATTTAAAGTAAGTAGGCGTCCATATAATAACTACTGCCAGTCAGTTGTTTACATCAAAAATGCATGTCAAACCGTGATGAAAAGATATCAACCAGTATTTTATAATTTAATAGATGTATAATATCTCAAGAAGCTACTATTTTATAATTTAAAAAGTTTTCTTTATTTTTTTGCTAGCGAAATTCCTCTTAAATAATAAAATCCAGACCAACAAAATGTAGTATAATTCTTGTTTATATTCAGACTGTTTATGGTATATTCTAATTTAGCAGTGGTGATATCTCAGATTAATTTATAATAAGAATTTAGACTTTTTTTAGATATTCAATATTATAATGTTAACAGTTAGGAACAAATTAATTTTTTTTTAAATACTTAATATTCTATTTATATTTCTAAATTATTTTTGTTCATATTTTAGTTAGTAATAAGATACATAATTGTTTCAATTAGATTCTAATTGAAACAATTATAGTATATAGAAGTCATGGCTTTGTTTAGAAATGTTAAATTCAGTGCAACTTAATAAAGTACCTCAAATTTCAACAATACATTCAAAAAAGGATAACGACATAAAAATAGTAAACATTTTTTTTTCTATTAAAAATAGATTTATTAATTACAATAATATATACCGGTATTTATTATTAGAATCAAATATAATTCCGTTCTGAATTATCGCATATTTTTCAGATTAAATACAATTGTTAATTTACATTATTACCGTAACATAAATTATTATTATTATTAAAACTAATTATACGCATCTTTTACCAGTTTCTTCACATTTCTAATTTTGAAACTGAATTCAAGGATAAGGATTTAAAGTCATTCAAATAAAGGAATTGTTCTGAATTTATTATTTTTCTCAAAAGCATTGTTAAAATTGTGATAACGAGCGATATCATACAAGGTAATGGGTTATGATGTAAACTGTCCGTGTAAGATATTACATTGTTTTACAGAATTTTTTCTAAAACTCTCTAAACTTTTCTGTCTTGCTTCAGACAGATTGAAATTTAATGAAGAGAGTTTCTTTCGAGAGTTTTTAAAATGATGCTAATAAAAAACCTTTGCTATATCATTTTTTATAAATTATGTGCCAAAATTAATCTTAAAATTTAAATTTGCTTTTCTTTTAATATTAAATTTTTATTTTAACATTTAAAATTAGTCTAATATTAGTGTAAATATCATATTATATTGCTCATATAGTGTTCATTGTATATTGATATCTTAAATTCTACATATTGTAATAAATCGATCAATATGCAACATGTTTAGTATTATTAATATTTTAATTATTTGCTACGTGTCTTCTGCTTTCATTATTTCAGCATATAAGAATCAATATTAAATTAGAATAAATTTTTCTCTGGTTTGTGTTGATAGATTTGTTTGCATCAGAGGATAAAATTACGCAAGTAAACATATCTCTGATAACAGACAGAAAGCTTTTATAAAATTTTCACCATGAATCAGTTTCAAATATGGTGAGAATGCAAATTTTGCACTTTATCCAACACCTATAAATATTTAGGTGAAAGAAAATTGCAGTCAAGAATATTTTTATTCAAATATTTATACTGATATTTGAATAAATATCAGTATATATATATATATATATAACGTTATGTGACACTTCAGCCCGACAGTCGGGCCCGTGACAAAAGTCACGGATGTCACTCCCTCTCGGCGGCCCTGTATATATATAAAATAAATACGTAAAGAATATAACGTAAAATATCACAAGTTTCAATGACTGCATGATAGAATCAAATTAATGAAAAAAAATTCAGTATTTTAGCGCTGAATAAAAATTCAAAAGCTCCTAGAGATTTAATAGGAAGTGTTTAAATTATCCATTGTGTGCTTATTAGAGATATCCATTATTTATTGCATTATATTACCTAATTTTACATAGGCCTACCAAAGAAAAGGTGCGCTCTAGGACGCTAGGTGGAAGTTATACATCTTAATTGTATCCCTGCCAGAAATATCCTGGTAGTCATGGATAAATTTTACAAAATTTTAACACTTAAAAATAATACTTAAAATTAAGATAAATATCATTAACAAACATCGAATAAATTTCTATTACTTATCATTACGCTTCACATTTGAAGTTTGATAAAACAAGCTTTTTATACCATCAAAGTGAATTCGTCTGTGTGTATTCCGTAGGGTATAAACTACATTACCTTTTAAATCTAATATATTTGCAAATCGTTATTCTAGAAAATCACGACGCCTTAAAATGTTTTTTTTTTTTTTTTTTTTTTTTTTTTTTTTTTTTTTTTTTTTTTTTTTTTTTTTTTTTTTTTTTTTTTTTTTTGAATTGAGTTCGAGTTGTTGCGGAAATGACATTTTAACCAGCAGTCTGAATAAGTTCTATGTAAATATTTTAAAATATAAAATTTGTTTTTAACACGTTTTATAATGAAATTTATTTGCATACTACAATGGTGGCATAATATGATCCGATATTGTGTGTAGGAAGGCTGGCGCTACTTGTAACACTTTTACTTTATAATTATTGTATGCTATGTAAATTTTAGTTTTAAGAAAATGAATATGTCATTGCAAAAATTATTTATTATCTTCACTAGTTCAACATAAATTTGATTCGATTAAAATTAGTATTTTTAATTAAAAAATATTTTATGAACAGTGACAAATATTACAAACCTACCTACTGTCCAGATAAATTGTAAAACCTTATGGAGTAGGGTTTTAATAATACAGAATTTCAATTAAGTATAACCTGTGCTCAAGTGTTTTTGCATTCAAATTTTAGGATATAACATAAATTTTCAATTTAGTCCTCTGTTGAATAAACAGAGTCACAGTTGTAGCAAACATAGAAAGGATTACCAGATGCGCATTCATTGTGTCTTCATTTTTTACATATAGTGTGTGTGTTACTGTAAAAGTCCGTAGTCTGGTAAATCCTAGGTTTTACCGGTAAAACCTAGCTTTTACCAAAGTGGCTTGGTAAAAGTCCGAAGTATGCTTTAATAAGATTCCATTTCGGCCTTTTACCAAGCCTTTGCGGTAAAACCTAGGAGTTACCAACGCCTTCCGGTAAAAGCCCGAAACGAGGGATTA
>AYEL01090364.1:0-10068 GCA_000484575.1 Olivierus martensii | reverse complement strand
CCTTTCAGCAAAATAAATAACGCAAAATATGTTAAAATGGAAACAAACTGCTTCTATTTTAGATCGTAGCCGCTTACACTTGTTGGAATTCGCTCGAAGCTAGACTGCAAATGGCGGAAATAAGGAGAGGTGGGAACAGAAACGTGTCGCGACGGAAATTGCGTGCGCAGCTTTATTCAAGGTCGATTTAAATCCCTCGTTTCGGGCTTTTACCGGAAGGCGTTGGTAACTCCTAGGTTTTACCGCAAAGGCTTGGTAAAAGGCCAAAATGGAATCGTATTAAAGCATACTTTGAAATTTTACCATGCCACTTTGGTAAAAGCTAGGTTTTACCGGTAAAACCTAGGATTTACCAGTCTACGGTCTTTTACAGTAACATGTGGAATCCATATTCTATATTACATCTGTTTAGTCTTCATTATACACGAAACAAAAATACTCTTATTCATCTAACTGCTGCTGTTTGGATGTTTGACGGTGGTGAATCAGCGCCATTTACTGGCCCCTTGCTTCCTGTCCAACCTGCCCCAGGATCTGCCTTTTTAATATGGAAGGCATGATAACAATTAGATTTAACATATAACCGCAAGGATAAGATTTTTTCACATCACTATAATATAAGCTATTGTGTACATGGCTGCTATACAGGAACAATTAATAACAATTGAAATTGATTTATAACAACTTTTAAACCAAGTAGTTTTTTTACTTACATCAGTTTTAAAAGGTTTTTATTGAATCAATCGTGTTCCATTTGCGATAACTGAGGAAACAGGTCAGACGGATATCTTTTTTAGACATCTTCCGAAGGCGTTGGTAACTCCTAGGTTTTACCGCAAAGGCTTGGTAAAAGGCCAAAATGGAATCGTATTAAAGCATACTTTGAAATTTTACCATGCCACTTTGGTAAAAGCTAGGTTTTACCGGTAAAACCTAGGATTTACCAGTCTACGGTCTTTTACAGTAACATGTGGAATCCATATTCTATATTACATCTGTTTAGTCTTCATTATACACGAAACAAAAATACTCTTATTCATCTAACTGCTGCTGTTTGGATGTTTGACGGTGGTGAATCAGCGCCATTTACTGGCCCCTTGCTTCCTGTCCAACCTGCCCCAGGATCTGCCTTTTTAATATGGAAGGCATGATAACAATTAGATTTAACATATAACCGCAAGGATAAGATTTTTTCACATCACTATAATATA
Organism: Olivierus martensii; assembly: GCA_000484575.1. Taxonomy (NCBI): domain Eukaryota; kingdom Metazoa; phylum Arthropoda; class Arachnida; order Scorpiones; family Buthidae; genus Olivierus; species Olivierus martensii. The sequence continues at coordinate 8,857 of AYEL01090364.1, read as the reverse complement.
AGCTATTGTGTACATGGCTGCTATACAGGAACAATTAATAACAATTGAAATTGATTTATAACAACTTTTAAACCAAGTAGTTTTTTTACTTACATCAGTTTTAAAAGGTTTTTATTGAATCAATCGTGTTCCATTTGCGATAACTAACTGAGGAAACAGGTCAGACGGATATCTTTTTTAGACATCTTCGTGCATAATTTCAAGATTTTTGAGCGAATCAGGAATGAGTACTGGCATCTGTTACAATCAATCTATGTTACTTCTAGCCCCGATCTCCTTTATGCTAAAATTTAATCACGTTTAACAAACAAATTGTATAGCATAAAAATGAGTTAATTAGGTTATTTGGATTATTAATACTATATTGGATTAAGAATATGAAGCGGAGGATCATTTATAAGTCCACTATTAATGACTGTATCTATAACAGGAATGAGAGACCAGATACTTCTACAAAAAGGAAGAGAAATCCCAATATTCAATATCCAATCTTTCAAATAGAACGCTTCCATTTTTCTATTCAGCCATTCTTCAAAGAAAACTTGCGAGAAAGATTAAAATTATTAAATGTAACAAGCAAAATATTTTAAAATATTTATATTTCATTATTTCTGTAATCAATATATTGAAATTTTTAAGTTAAATGACATGTACATGTCATAATTAGTACTGTGGTTGTATAGATTATCTCATATAAGAATTAAATATATTGAATGTCATCTAATTCTAATAACATGTAGATTAATATTGACAGTGAGAAACCAAGAATTAAAATCCGTAGGGAAACATTTTTAACAAATAAATTAATTACTGTAATTAAAAGAACATTAATGCAAAAGTATAAACCAAGAATTCAAAGTGACATACAATGTATCAATCAAAATACAGTAATTAAAACAAACGTTAATAGCTTTTTTTTATAAAAGTGCATTCCGTACATATATTTGCAGTTTAGTTAAATAAATAATAAGGATTTAATTATTTATTAATGAAACTCATGAAAATCTACGACTAACGGATTTGAATATTTCATTAGGAACATTACTATTTCATATGATGTTTTCTAACGAAACAATTCTATTAAAAGGTTGCGATAAATTACGATGATTCTTTCTGAACTGAAAAATATTTATTATTGCATTTTAATAGTTGAAAATTCTTAATTTCGTTTTAAAGATATTTAATTTAGATTTCTCACAATCTACAAACTTCATTTATAAATCAAAATATTTTAGACTAATCGGATTGCCTGATATTGCACGGAAATTTCTGGCGCATAATTTTCTCCTATATATATTTGGACAATAATATCAATTGTTAATGTCAATTACCAAGTGTTCAATTAAATTGTTATATCATGCATTAGTATATATTTGTGCCATCACCAATGACGCGTCATAATATTATTTAATCAGTGCTGCTATGTGACATTACATACATTCGGGTCAAGAAACCTGATGAAATGATGACGTCAAATTTGGGATTGTCTTGCGCTATTTTATACCAATGATGATTTCGCATATCAACGATATCGTGTTTTGAATCCCATGACTTAACCAGAAATTAACCCGAACCTTAATAATATTCCAACTTTAAACTACAACGTTAGCAAAAACTCAAATTCGAACAGAAGCCTTAAAGATTAAGCAGATATTTTCATCCTGACTCGAAAATGTTTTAACTTCTGAGATGATTTTAACCCAAAGTATCCTATATTACACATAGATTCATGGAAATTGCTTTTCAAAATTTTGTCCTGATATATCAAAGATTGTAGGAATGCATAAGGAACAGAAACAACAGAAGAGATATTCAATTTTACATACAGTATACAGATCATAGAGATTCCTAAATCTTTTCTGTATTTTTTAAAGAAAAATAATTATTAGCCTTTAAGCCCTTTAGCAGTTAAGGCTTAAAAGTTAATGTTTGTGTTTGTTCGAACAGTATTAATTACTAATATAATTATTTTTTTATAAATAACAAAAGCGTTTCGAATGATAGAATAACGTTTAACAAATAATTCTTATAAAATTTTCTATAATACTTTATTTTGAAACGTTATTTTTTATCTGATTCCGCAATATAACTGTACCGGTATATTTCATTATATTAATAGAATGTAGTAGTTGTATAAAATATTTATACTGTATTATTAAATTCTAAATATTGTATAGAAATATATAAATACTTATTTTATACACGTTTATTTTAATAAATTATAAGCAAAAATATTAAACAATTTAAATAAATATTTATATAACTTATCGAAATCAATCAAGCAAAAGTACCGAATTTTCCAATAATGATATATAGTAGCATTATTTAAAGATGTACTTAATAACAAACGTTTGCAACAAGAATAAAAACATATTTTTTGCTTATGATTATCATTACAACACTTTGTACCTTTTATATATAAAATACATGTTAAAGATATTTGACAACAAATTATGGTTGTAAAAAAATCTAAGAAAAAAAAAAGAAAAAAAAAAAACAAATTTTAGTAAGTACTGTACTAGATTACTTGTTATATTATTCACGTAATTTTATATTTATAAGTTATTTAACTATGTAGAAACTATATCTAATTACATTAATAAAATATTTTGTATTGTATTACATTGATTTATTAATTATTTAGGATGTAATTGTACGCGATGTAATTTATTTATTTAGATAAAACTTGTAAAACTTCAACATAAATCACTTATTCCATTAACTATTTATAAGAATTATTATACAACTAACAAAATTCAAAATAAACAGTGGATTCATATTATATTTTGAGCAGATTCAGTATATGTAAGCTATTTTTGAAAGCGTTTGTAACAGCAGACAGGAATTACAGTCAATTATAACATTACTGTACTGCATTTTTTACATTTAAAAAAAAATTGCAACCGATAATAAAACAGTTCATTGTTTTGTTACTGCATATATCTTGTACAGTATCTTCAAAATAAAAGTGTGCTAATTGCATATCTGATAATTTTAAAATATTTTCGTCAATATCTAGTATTTAGTTTGAGATCGAATATAGTCCATATTTTTACATGTTTTCAGAGGTTTTTCAGATCTTGCCAGTTGATCCTCGATAATGGCCAATCTTCCATCAGCTGGTGTGGAGAATATATCCCTGATGACTCTGATTAATTGACAGCTTTATATTATCATATCTTCACGGAGGATATAACCGCAGCAGTATCAGAGTCGAATTTGGCTCAATCATCAGTCCGATTAATGCCTGTGGTGAGATTCACCGTCGATCGCTATTCTTTCAAATAGCGCTTCTCTAAATGATGGTCAGTGGAGTGACATTGGATTACAAGTCATTAGTTACGGGATCGCAGCAAGTTTCAGGTTCAGCAAGTTCAGGAAAAAATAAATGTTTTAAGATACCATATACATATCTACCGCTGGCGTAGTAATTCCTAAATTATGTTCCAACCAAAGACTATACTTCTAATATACACAGTATAATAATACACATTTTGGGTGACGGCATGTCACCAGGAATGAGGAAATAATAACATGCATAGACAGGCAATATCTTATTTCAAGAGAAAGTTTTAATTTTATATTAATATTTAGCACAGTAGAAAAAAATTGTCGATCCGCCACGTCAGATATTTTGGCTTTTATTCCTATGGGGGTTTTATCACCGCTTTCCATTTTGTAGGTACTAAGCAGCAGGATATTCTATTGTCTACCATATTCCTCGTGGGATCAGCCGTCAGCAAGAAATGAGTTTAACGGAAAAGATTCTCCTAAAAAAAATATAATGATTTAAGAATTGAACTCGGTCCTTCAGGATGGAAGCATAGTACCCTTCTGCTGCAGACATCCAGCCAATAAATACTTTAATTAGATTAGTTTCAGTTATGCCATCATATTCCACAAGGGATATACTGTTTCTGGTGGCGCTACTTTTAGAGCCCATCATAGGTTGGCTGATATTCATGGTAGGGATAACTACAAAGTTGACGAATGAAGTTTAACGCGCCGGCCGAACCATCCTAAAAATCTGGTATTTGGCATTTGGAATTGAATCTGAATCCCCAAGGTGGTGAGCGAATGTCTTACCACGTGACCATCCAGCCAACCAAGAAGCATTAAAGTAATAAAAATTTCTGTGTAATTTGGCGACATAAGATAAAGAAATACTGTATTATGGTTATGTTAATGTAGTTCAACAAGAGGATCTGATTAATGATATATTTTCTTCTTTAACCAGATTTGCCGTATAGCGGAATACTTTGAAGGATTCCAGCAGGGCCGGCTCTACAGTTGCTGACGCCCTGGGCAAGTTGAACTTCGGCGCCCTTTTACTTATAAAGGGCGCCGAAGTTCAGTTTAATTATAAAAATTTTCACAAGGAAAAAAACTAAAAATATAAAAATGAGTTTATTACCTGGGTTGTTTTTTAACAAACAATGAGCAATAATATTACTTTTCTCAACCAGTATTCTGACAATATGAACAATTAGCCTACTTAAAAATTTTTTTTTCTAGCCTTTAGATCAGCAAATCTTTTCATGGCACTTTTTAAATTTATATTCTTTGCAATATCATTTTCTATAGACAAAATTGCCAAAGAATTCATTCTGTCTTGAGACATGGAGGACCGTAAATATGTTTTTATAAGCTTTAGTTTATTAAAGCTTCTCTCGCAAGTGGCCACAGTAATAGGTATTGTAGGCATTATTCTTAATGCAACCATAGGCGCCGAGAGGCCGGGGAAGAGGGGACAAATTCCCCGGGCCCGGGCCGCTTCCTAACAATAAGATTATATTATATATATGGGCCCAAAATCGGGGACAAATTCCCCGGGCCCGGGCCGCTTCCTAACAATAAGATTATATTATATATATGGGCCCAAAATCTGATTCGTCCCGGGCCCGGGATTTCTCTCGGCGCCACTGAATGCAACTCACAAATTTGGCATGACATCCTTTAACTTATTAGTGTTTATGAACTAAGGGCATCTATTGGAAGCTTTACATTTTCAGGAAATAATTCTTTGGCTATATCTAGTTCAATCAAGAGATCTTTTTTTTTTTGCATATTTTACGTCCCCTTTCCAATCAGAGATTACTAAGGGGACGGGGCCAGTTCCAACTACGGGCTGCACCCACTGATGAGGAGGACGGGGATCACCGGGCCGGGCCCAGTACCCCGAAAAAATCTGGGATGCTAACGGCCACGGGCTGCACCCACACCCGTGTAGGGGGGCCGGATGGTGAAGGACGGTGGGCTGCACCCACACCCGTGGAGGGGGGCCGGATGGTGAAGGACGGGAATCACCGGGCCGGGCCCAGCACCCCGAAAAAATCCGGGACCAGACCCGGGACGACGGGCCGGGCCCAGCACCCCGAAAAAATCCGGGACCAGACCCGGGAGGGCCGGGCCCAGCACCCCGAAAAAAATCCGGGACCAGAGCCGGGACGCGAACCCGGGTTTCCAGCGTGGTACGCCAACGCGTTACCACTCGGCCATCCGGCCGCCCAGTCAAGAGATCATATCCATTAATATCACTATTTTCTTGGTACCTTAACTTATTCTCCAAATCTTGACATGCTATTTTCAGCTTATTTTTATCTGGCAGATCTTTTAGATCATTTAAAAATCCCCATGTATTATTGAAACTTTGCAACTGTCAAATCTCTCTGATGAATTGATAGCTCTGTCCAGTATTACATTGAACACGATTTTTAAATCTTTTCTCTGGGTCAACTGCATTTGGAACCTCGTCAGTGCACTCATATTCAAATAGCTTCCTTCTTCTGCTTATTCTTTTATTTCTAAAAATGGGCTCTACATCTAATTCTGTAGCTAATTCTTTTGTTGACTCTAATGATTTTTCATATCCATTTTCATGATAATCAATTAAATAATCAGTAACACTTTTCATTAGTGAAACTGCAGTAGATAGTTTCACAGGTGTTCTGCATAGTTTTGCTGACAACATTTACCTGCCTAAGACATCATACCAGATATTTATCATCACTAAACCTTGTAACACAATCTTCTATTTGTGTTACAAGTCTCTGCTTCATGTCACATTACAGGTTCAGATGCAGGCATTTCTGAAAGTTCATATCAAGGTTTCATAATCATATTTATGAAGAAAAATGAATGTTTCTGCAGATTGATATGCAAGTGCATTGTGAGCTAGCAGCAATACAAATTTTGAAAACAAACCACATCTCTTTTCCTTAATACTATCTCATGACTTTTGTAGCAAGTTGTAGTATGTCTATTATTGTCAACTTTTTTGTCAGTAATCTGTCAATATGATTCCTTTGCAGTCCCAAAACACAGACAATATGACCTTGATGGACAGCCTTCTTTTGGGTCATTTTATAGACCAGTGTGACCACATTTGAATTCCCATTTCCATCTTTTCACAGTCTTGTAGAATGGAAATTCCTCATGATGCACAGTTGACATCTCTTTGTGGATTGTTTGTGCAGTTTTCTCTTGAAGATGAAGGAATTGTATCACAGTTCAAGACTCAATTTTGTCCAGATGACATCTTCTATCAAGCTTCTAACTCCAATTAAACAGGACATGTCAAAACAATAAAAGGCATGCATATTAGTAATAGAGTAATACAGTATATAATTTCTATTTTACTATCTGTCAGGTATCAGCCTGCACATTTAAAGTTATATAGTTTTATCTTCTTTCTATCAGTGATGGATTTATAAATATGCAAAGTGAATGCAGAAATAAGGCCCTGAGTAAGCAAGAACCCTAGATTCTAAGTAAACAGACACACAAAAAAATGTTTATGCAGAAGAGTATCTATTTTTTTATGATTTAAAATTTCAATATTGTGCATGTATAAACTTAAGCACAAGATGGAAAATTTTTAAATCTGACAGATACCTACTTTATTTTTACTTTACATCATTTTTAAAACACTACAATATACATGTTATACTACATGTCAAATCGAGGGAGCGTGCTGCCAATAATCGTGGTCTGCCTTGACCAATCCAGCAATTAGGGATTTGTTTAACACTCTTACGGCAGTATTCTCAATGACGAATTAATTCTCAGATCAAGATCATTCCTAATTTTTCGTATTTGTCACAACAAATTTCGTGAATTAATCTTCAACTACCAGAGGTTATTTAACTCGCTTCTATCGGGGAGGGGTTAAATAACCTCACGCAGATGGAGATTAATTCATGGAATTTGTTATGGCGAGTACGAAAAATAGGAGTGATCTTGGTCTGAGAATTAATTCGTCGTTGAGAATACGGCCGTTAGATTTTTATGCTTGGAGTTCATTAAGTCTAAGGTGTACATAGGTAAGGTGTAGATAGAATAATTAGCAATGTCGCTGAATTTAGAAAATTATTGATGCAATTCAAAAGATAACACCACAAATGCTGGAAAGTGTGTTGCGGGAAGCATCCTATCACTTTGAGCAATGTAGAGCCATTGAAGGTCGCCATGTGGAGCACTAATTATTTGTAACATATATTTTGAATAAAGCTTTTTCTTAAATTAAAACCTGTTTTTCAAAATTCCAATTATTTTTTTGTGATAGAGAGTGACTTTTGATATACCCTGTATTAAAAATTCAAATGCATAGTTGACTCTGATATAATGCAAGGGATACTTTCAGCATTACATGATACTGTGTTATGTAAATCACATAGGCTATATGAGGGTCATATAACATAGTATAGCTGCATTATATGGGCATTATCATAAATTTTTCATTACATTATATAAATCCATATTATAAGGGTCTACTGTAATTGCATAATCAAAAGAATTTAAGGAAAAACTTAGCACAAGGGCCTGCAAATAATAAATCTGCCACTTGATCTGTGATTAATTGATATCAACGACCACTAATATCATAATATTAACTAATGATTGTCTCTTGCTTAGAAATTCAATAATTCCAATATTTTGATGATTATTATGTCATGTTTTCAATATTGTTTGGAGAATAGAAACTACCTCTGCTTTTCCCTTTTTTATACATGATTTTAAACTTTTCAATCCTAAAAATTTATTGATCTTCCAACATACTTCCATTATCCTTTAAGATTCATATTAACTACTTTGAAATTTTTGTATTAAACCAAAAGATTTGGAATTCTGTGTATCTGTGAATGCATTATATAGTTCTTACTTTTGTATCAAATGTGAGGAAAAAATCAATTTTTCTCTCAAACTTTAATTAGATTTTTACATAAATAAATAAATATAAGTTGTAAATAAAATTTTCTTGAATTTTAATAATATAATACTGTATGTTGCTATGAATTCTAAAATAACAAAAATAAAATTGAAATAGTGTGTATATAAATTTAATATTTTATATAGAGTTTTAATATTTTTAATGAAAAAAAAAGTTGTTAATGTGATAAAGTGTGTTAGTGTTTCTACACAAAATTAGAAGAATGAAATTGATTCATATCTCAGATAAATACTTTGCTTTAATGCTGACAAATTAAACATTTTAAATTGTGAACAAGGATCAAAAAAAATGAATGGGTTATATAAATGTTAAATTGTGAGTTAAAAAACATTTCAATTTAATTAATATTTACTATTAACAAAAAATTGATTTCAATTAATTTATTAAATTAAAACTTTACTGTTTGTAATAAATTTTAAAATTTTATTAACAACTTAAATTTCACTTACAATTTCAGATAATGTTGATATAAAAAATAAATAAAATCATATATTTAATAAATGTTTGACATATCTTGTTTTTTTAAGTAAATCTTCATGTGTAATCTTTCACAGAAATTCTTGTTACTATAGAATCCAAAATACTTCCAACATTTAATTCAGCATCTTTAATACCATAAGTCTGAAA
>AYEL01090363.1:0-36738 GCA_000484575.1 Olivierus martensii | reverse complement strand
AATTATCTCATACAACACTAATTTATGTCTTTATTTCAGAATAACACAAGGTTCTTCTTAGTCCATTTCACTATAACTAAATTCAATACAAAATCCGATAATTATCTCATACAACACTAATTTATGTCTTTATTTCAGAATAACACAAGGTTCTTCTTAGTCCATTTTCACTTTCACAATTTATCGTTCACTATTAACTTTTACTGTCCAAGTCTCGCAGTTCAACAAAACTCAACTCACACTTGCAGCTCGCCTATTTATGTTTGAATGCTTTTATTGTTTTATTTGTACGGAATATTGTTAATTTTTTTGTACCGTATTCGATGTTAATTAATATTTATGTTTTCATTTTCAAAAATAAATTGAAAAAGTATAAGCATTAAATTGTCTCTAAAAATTAATGAACCAATCCCCTTTTTTTCCTTTATTCCTTATCTCATTTTACACGGTTATAAAGAACATATCATCGACTTTTCATTATCTTCTTTAGATTGATTTACACGGTTTACAGTTTAATTGAACATATCCTTCTATTTTGTATGAATTCTGTGTCTCGTTTTACACGGTTTCGGTTTGCACGATTTTTCCAGAAACATATCTAACGTGTAAATCGAGGGCTGAGTGTATATCAGAACAAGCAGTTCCAAAAAGAATTTATTGCCTACTTTCCAAACATGTCCTTTATTTTGAACAGATTAAAGTTAAGAATAATACATATATTTAATCTCTTAAGATTAAATATGTCATCAAAATCATCCTCAATGCAATTAATTTATGCATTATTTTATAAATAATAAATATATTTCATTTTAAAACTAGAGTAATGCAAATAAGCCATATGATATCCATGTTTTAACTGTTAGTATCATCTTATGTCAATGATAAAAAATTAAAATTTTAATAAATGTAGAGGATAACCTCACTCTTCATCATTTTTTTATCTTTATTACAGAGTAACCTTAGAACAGCGGTGGCCAACCTTTTTGGGAAGAGTGCCACTATCTGAAAAAAAAAAAATTATGCGTGCCACTTCCAAATTTTCCAACATACTAAAAAATATAAAAAGGTGAAAAATATTATTTATAGGCTGATTATGGGATTTTTACGCAAATAACACATTTTTTTTCATGTAAGTCTGAGTAGTGGAGATTTAAAAAATAATATAATAAATAAAACAAAAGTACAAACTTAGGTTTTATTGTTAATAAACATTTTTAAAGGTTCAGTCAGTTATGTATAAAATAAAAATAAATAACTTGAAACATTTAATTCTAAATAATTATTAAACAGTCAGTATTTAATTAATGTGGCTTTTGAATTTGTAGTTTTTTTACCAAGTCATCTATATTAGGATTAGTTCTTGAAGATGCTAACAAAATTAGGTGTTTTAGGTGCATATCAGTTAATCTTGAACGATATTTTGATTTTATTATGTTCATAATAGAAAACATTTGTTCACAAACATATGTTGATCCAAACCTACAACAATATCTGACAGCCAAATCGTGTAAATTAGGAAAATCGCTTGTTGGTACAAATTTCCAAAATTCAATATAATTTGGATCACTTGCAGTTGAAATAAGTTCCTTATATTTGCTTTTCAGTGTAGTATGGTGCTGTAGGTCAATAATTTCGATTTGGATTTCAGGTGGGTAACAATTAATGTCTTGCAGAGAAATTGAAAAAGGATTTGTGAAAAGATCAGAATTTTTTTTATCATCTTTAAAATCATCAAACCTAGCACTGAATGAATCCTGCAAAATGGATATTAAATTTTTAAATCTATCATAGTTCGGAGCATTATTGACTTTGGTAGCTAGTTCTTGCATTAATGTGAAATGTGTTAATCTTTTTTCTCCAAAATCGAGATAAAAAAGCAAAAGTTTGTTCACAAAAGAAGATATATGACCAACTAGGGTAGGAAAAATACAATCTTTTCCCTGTAATCTTAAATTTAAATTATTTAAATGTCCCATAATATCGGTGAGAAAAGCTAAATCCCATAGCCAATCTTCATTCTTGAGTAGCAAGCACTCACTGGGCAGTTCATTGTTTTCTTCCAGATATCTTAAAACACATTCCCTCAAATTCCAAAATCTCGCGAGTGCACTTCCTTTCGAAAGCCAGCGCACACTACAATGAAGGAGTAACTCGCCATCCTCTTCCGTTTCTTCCGGGAAAAGCTCACGAAATCGTCGTCGATTCAGAGCTCGTGCTCGTATTTTGTTGATACAGCGCGCTACAGGGTCAACAACAGAAGACAGGTTTAAGTCCTTGGCACAAAGAGCTTCTTGATGGATAATACAATGATACTTAAAAACTTTTCTTCCCAAATAATTTTCAAGCAATGTAACAAAACCTTTTATCCTGCCAACCATGTAAGGTGCTCCATCTGTGCAAACACTATCTAATTTTGTCCACTCTACTTTGTTAACTTCAATTACATTTTTAACTTCTTTAAAAATGTCTTCACCTGTAGTTAAAACTAGTTGGCGCAAATCAAGAAGTTCTTCCACAATATCAAAATTATCGTTCGTGTAACGCACAAATATGCTTAACTGCGCATTGTCTGTGATGTCACAGCTTTCATCCAAAGTTAATGAAAAGTATTTGCAATATTGTAGTCCAAAGACAATTTGTGCGCCAACATCCTGGCCCATGTCATCTATACGACGCATGACGGTATTTCTAGACAAAGCTATTTTATCAACCATATTTTTGACGTTTATATCACCGACATTTTGGGCAAATATTAAAAGGCTATTTTTTATTATCTCCTCTCCATCAGAATAGGGTTTTTTCTTGCGGGCTAACAACAGAGAAAGTTCATAAGAAGCCTTCACCATAGTTTCCATTTCGTCATTTCTCTTCTGGAACAAGGATTGTTGACCAGATAAAGATTTCTTTTTTTTATTGATAAATTCCGTTCTCAAGTGTGATCCGACAGGATATTTGCTGTTGAAATCACTATGCAGTTGTTTGAAATGTCGGTCCAGGTTAAATTTTTTCGGCACTGCTACACAAATTCCACATATCAAACAAACAGGCTTGGAAGTATTTTGATGCGTAAACAAAAATTGTTCTTCCCAGACAGTTTTAAATTCACGAATTGCAATATCCTCTTCATATTTTCTTTTCGATGTCGAAGGTTTACTCATGGACATAGTGAAATTTTTAAAACAACGACGCTCGACGCCAAAATCTAAACACAGTTTAAAAAAAGCTTAACGTCTTGTTCGGCAGTTTAAAATCAACTGAGCCAGTCAGAGTGTCGCACTCGCTCTCGCTCGATAACGGACAATCATAGCAAGACACAGCGGCGCCAAAGCAAGGCAATTGAAACCATAGGGCTCGTTCCATGACCCCACTATCTTACCGCAACGTTGTACTGATGTCAAACAGTGCCGCTTTCCAGCGCTGTTGTATTCAGTAGCGTATTAGTAAAGTTTTTATGGATTTTGACAAAATTCCTGAAGACGACATTATTATTTTTTCAAATTTTTTAATTTTTCAATAAGTCTTCGCGTGCCACTGTTAAAACTCCGCCGTGCCACACTGTGGCACGCGTGCCGCGGGTTGGCCATCGCTGCCTTAGAAGATTGAAGATCCACCATTTTATATGAATGCATTTATAGAGTTAATTAATATTATTCAAAATTCAACTTTAAGGGCCTGATCACTCTGTTAAATATAAAAAAATCAAGTAGTTCAAAAGTTATTAGGAAGAAACCTTTGAAGCATGAATGTCAAAGATTATGCCATTTTTAAATAGTTTCAAGTAAAGGATTAATTAGTATGTCATCAAGATCATATTCAATGGCATAATCTTCTTGCTAAATTTCAAAGTTTGAATGTCTATCATTTTAAAAGATTGCAGGTAGAGAGTTAAATGATATGACATTAAGACAGCCTTTAATGTTAGAACATTACTAATTTTCAATTTAATATCTAATAATTAATTCAGAAATTATTAGTAAAAAAACACAGAACAGATGGACAAGATAATGATCACATAAGTTTCTTTTTTCTTCAGAAAGTAGATTAAAAAAATGAAAATTTATATGCAAATAAAAATTTATTAGATATTTGAAAGTATCATTTATTCAGATGCCAAATAAGTAATCGAAAAAAATTTGTAATATTAGAATTTCAAAATATTTAGGGCACATAAAAATTATTTTAATTCTAAAAGAGAAACAAAAAAGAGTGAAAATTAAAATATAATAGACTTTTGATTATTTGAATTGTGGATTAACTGGAGTTAATCTGAAATTCAGAGGCAATGTTTAATTATTTTATCTTAGATGCAATGTTTAAAAGATTTTTAAATGCTGCAGATTTTTTTTTTATTACACCTTAGAAAATTGGCAATCAAAATCAGAATAAAATTAAAATTATAAATACAGTGCTCCCCCGATATAATGCTGTTGTTTATACTGCGGATTCAAATATACTGTGGGTCTTTCCTGTTTTCCATTCTTTTGAAAGAGATTCTGAGAAAAATATAATATAATGCATAATCAACGTCCATCAGCCTTGATAACTTCTTGTTGCCATATTTAAATAATAATAGAACTAAAATTAACAAAACTTTCAGAACTATTATTATTATTTATGATAAAATAATAGAAATTTGAATTCACATTAATAATTCTGATAGTAATTTACATCAGAATTTTTATCTATAAATTTCAAAATATCTTTGAAAAAAAAAAATAAAAATTTTCAGATGGCAACTTCAAAACATTTTCAATTGACAACATGAGTATTCAAAGTAAACAAAAGATTATTTGTAGTGAGAGTTTATATTTGATACATATGTTTTTTTGGTGGTGTTTCATGACTTTAGCAAGTTTTACAAATATGGTTATTGTTTTAATAACATTTAATTTATTTAATGGACAATAGCAAACAAAAAAGAACCGTATACCATTAAGGAGAAATTAAACATAATAAATCAAGTGAAAAGTGATGTCTCAAAAGCACAAATAAAGCAAGAGTTGGCATTCCCTAAGGAACAATATGAGGATGGATTGCAGAAGAAGGAAGATTATGAACCTTCTTAGATAAATTGGACAGCTTTCTCTTATTCTCTAATTTAGAATCACTAAATTAGAGCAGTGGTCTCCAAACTTTTTTGACTACATACCCCTAAGACAGAAAAGATAAATGGAGCATACCCCCAATTGAGTGAGCAGAAATCTATTGTAATTAGTGTTTTAAAGGGGAAATAAGACCTTATGTAATATCCAAAAAAACTATAATTGCACATTATTTTTATTATAAACATAGATACATATTAATTTTTCTTATTACAATTTAACGAGAACAATGGACTTGCATTTACAGGCAGGCCTCGATTAGTGCGAGTTCGAATAATGCGATTTCAATTAGTGCGACTTATAAAATTGATACCATTTTTCAGTTAGTGCGAGCAAATATTCGATTAATGCGAGTTGTAAGCATAGACCAGCCTTACTAACAAAGCTCTGCCTCCTTTTATGATGTCAATTAACAAATTACCATTAATGTTCGGTTAGTAAAACCGGAAGAGGAGCAGTCCAAGAACAGTCACTTGGCTTTGAAGGGGTAAAACATCAGAAAGATGGGCTTTTTGCTGTTAACTGTTTAACATTACTGTACTATTATTTAGCTTTGCTATCGTATACATACAGTATAGTACAGAATTTTCTCTTTTAAAAAGTATTGAAATGGATAAAAGGAAGAACACTTTTGAGATAAAACAGGAAATGAAAAAAAGAAAAGGTTAGTGATTACACTAGAGCAAAAAACAGATGTGATTAAAAAAGGCCAAATCAGAACACTACAGAATTATGCATCAATCTAATAATATATTCATACATACATATATACATACATATATACATACATATATACATACATATATCATAATCCTAAATATCTTTTTTAGATTTTAAATAAAAAGTACATACATACATACATACATACATACATACATACATACATACATACCATACATACATACATACATACATACATACATACATACATACATACATAATCTTTAATTTTTACATAACATTCAATTATTGTTATAAGTGATAATTAACATGTACATATAATATATAAACAACATGTAGAATAATTACAGTAAACAATAATTAAAATTAAACAGCCATTTAATTTTTTCATTAAATTATTTCCTATTTATTAAGCATGTCATCTGGCAATATTTAAATCCTGCTCAGAGATTCAGCAAAGTAAGATATAAGAGAAGATACAGAATACAGAATTTTCAAAGCGAATATTTTAACATCTTATTTCTCCAGATCTCCCACTCCCAAACGATAGGGTTTTTGCTTTACGCTCTACACATGATCATAGTATTACGACCATCGATAATAGTTTATTCGGTGGTCCCCTGTTCGTAGTTTTCTGGTTTAATCCAGTTGCGGTTTGATAGTAGCTGTGTAGAATCGCGTCTTATCTGGCCAAATTTTAATTATAAGAAAAATCACGAATTACTATAATGTTATTTATAACCGCTAATAGAAACAAATTGCCACTTTTTATTATTTTAAACAAAAAAACTGCACCCAAGGAAAATTTTCCTAAGGGTTTTATAATTTGACTATAAAAGAATGCATGGATGACAACAGAATTGATAACAGATTGATTATAACATATTTGGGAGAAGAGATCAAACATGTTCTAATCAATATTAATAAATTAGGTAGCTTATTATGTATATTAATACCTATTTAAGTACTGTATATACTCGAATATAAGCTGGCCTCCCTGACTTCGAAGTTTGAAAATCGGTAAAAATACGTAACCCTTTATAAGCCTACCCCAGACTTCAGCACTTAAAATTCAATAAAATTTCGAAAAAGCCTATCCCTACTTTAGCACACTTAAAATTTGATAAAAATTTGAAACTGATAAATTATACGCGAGATGTCTTTGATTTTCTGACTATCGATATAATGCCATTTACAAAAATAAATATTTTATTGAAACTTTAAATATATACATATAAAATAAATTAATAAATGATTTTATTGAATCTTTAAATATATACATATAAAATAAATTATTATAATATAGACATCAATATATTAATTTAAAAGGTACTTTACCCGAAGTGATCGAATGTGTCACGCCGCTGACTCCAATCTGCATTTGTGTAAGTGCATCAGATATGCGACGCAGAAATACTTAACAATAATTCAACTACATAAGATTCTTGGATTGATTGATTCCATAAAACCATTACAAATTTTACAACGATAGGATTCATGTGTTTTTCAAGGCCGACGCTACTGGCCATGCCCCTCCTTTCTCCCCACTCTGACAGACAAATGTAACCCCTAGTCATTTAGGTACAAGGGTAATATAAGTTCGCACTAATCAAGGTCTACCTGTATTTAATAATTTCTGAAAATGCTGGTTTGATGTTATCTGACATTGAGATATGAAGGTCTGATTCCAAGTTTAATATATTTCGATATTTAGTTTTAATACTCAGTGATCTAGCAGCTTGTAGAGTCTACAAACAATATATAAAAACTGTTTTCACTGTATCCCCAGGTATCATCTTGTGTACTCCCCTGGGGTATATTTGTCCTATTTTGGAGACCACTGAATTAGAGAATAAGAAAAGCCGTTAGTTATAGCACCATTTGTCTTATAATGTGGGTCAGATCACCACGCTGCAAACCCATGTTATAACCAGGGACCACAGTATTACAATAATTTTTTTCAGCAAATGAATAAATTTCTTATTTCCTTTTTCAATAAATGAAGAATATTTGAATGTACATATGTATGTATATTGAAATGTTCTTCATTTATTTTATTGCTTTACATTGAAATTCACTAGAAGTATGGAGTTATCGATGGAAACAAGATATTAAAGGTTTAATTACTCCTAAATTCTTCCTAAATGTTTTTGCATCACAAGCTGTTGTTTTTAATATAAAAATTCTTCTTTAAACTTTAAATATTTTATCATTTTTTAACATTTGTATAACATTTGTATGTTGTTTGTATGTTATATGCATATACATTCATATCGAGACCCTCTACCAACCCTCCAAATATTGTATTTCCAACTGTTAGTTTTCCAGCAATCACTACAAACATACCTGGTTTGGACAGTTCAAACCAAACAAGGGGCACCAGGCATTTCCAGGGTGATGCACAGACAAGTGCCTATGCTAAAAATAGTCTGAATGTAACTAAATGTTTAGGCTTTTAGTATAGGCTGCTGTGGTGGCTGCTAGCACCTAGTCATACACTTTCTTCTCCCAATGCTCAGGAAGAGATATGATTAGGTGCTTGTCCTGGCTTCGTCGAGCTGCCATCAGCAATTAAGCCTATGTCATGTGACATTATGATCTATAGCTATAAATAGGTGTTGACCATGGAAAGGAATGGTTTTTGAAAAAAGTCTGTCGGCAGCTTGGCGAAGCCAGGACAAACACCTAGTTGTACCTATTCCTGAGCATTGGGAGAAGAAAGTGTATGACAGGTGCTGGCTAGTTGCCGCAGCCTATACTAAATGTTTAGTCACTGCAGTCCTATACCAAACTTTTAGTATAATACTAAACATTTAGTATGGGACCAAATGTTTAGTCATTTAGCTAAATACTAAACATTTAGCATAGTCTGCTTTAATATCCACATTTAGTCCGATAGCAGAACCTGCTGTAGCAGCCTGCCTGCAGTTGTTTAGTATTTAACACAGCCATTAAAATGATATACAGTTTTTTATATCATAGAAGATGAAAAACAGAGCTCCTGGGGTGGGGGACAACCAAGGCTTATGATATATCTTCAGAATCATCTGGTTGAGGGGAATACTATAGGGGTGACCCCTTAGTTTTGGGGATCGACCAAAGATTGTCACACTTCATATGACTTGGATGGCCAAGGGGAATATTGTGGCAGACCCCTTAATGTTAATTTAAAACCTGGCACCTAGCGTGCAGAATCAATTTGATACAACTTAAAAATTTCATAAAAAATCATTAATTATGAAATTTTTTAAAAAATCTGGAAAAATTTTTAAATTCCTAACTTCCTAGTAGATATCAGATGCACTGAACCAATTTTGCATTAATTCCATCTTTTTTTAAATAAAATATACGTGTATTAATTTGATATGCGCGAGCAATTAATTAATTTTTTTTAACAATATATGTTATCGATTTCTAAAAATAGCTTCCATGCTTATGCTACATCATGTGAGACACTAAGAGCATCAATTACATTTGTCTTTTGCAGTGAAGCACACAATAGATTTTTACAGTTTAATGTTAATTTTTTATCTTTCCTCCTTTTTAAAACCTGGTTTATTTAATTTATTCTACTTGTATGTATGTATGATTAAACTATTTTAGTCATATATAAAAATGAGTAACCTTAATAATGGATGTTTAATTTATAAAATGTTTGTATATTTAGTAATTTTAGATTTTTTTAGTTTTAGTTTTGAAAATGTATACTTTACAATCATTAAAATAATTAAAATAAAAGTTTTTCATTTATAATTCATTTTTATTAATTTTATAATCACTAATTATACAGTATTTATCTCTATGCTTAATGGCGCATGCGACATACGTGCACAATCAGAATTAAATATTTAAATTTGTAAATATGTTATAAAAAAGTTATAAAATGATTCAGATACATTAAAAAATTAATAAAATATAACAATTTCAATAACTCAATAAAAATAAATTTATTTTTAGAAAGATCTGAAGAATTACAAGCTTTTATGTATAATCGGAAATGATGAAAGCACCCGGTCACTAAACTGATATCAGCAGAAAAATTTGATATTCACAGGATATCTTTATAGCCTTTACTAACGAAGAGAAGATAGAATATTTGAATTTATCAAATATCCAAGCACTATTAGCAGTCTTAGAATTTTTTATTCAAATAACAAAAAAAATAAAAACATTTTTGGTCACTTTTAATTTGATCCTCTTCAGTTACTTTCTTTCTAGTCCAACCACTACAAGAAAATATTCAAAAAAGAACAATATTAGAATCTTAACAGAAATAATTCCATTTCCTTCTTCCTTGTTGCCATGTAGACCTATAAATTAATTTTGCTAAGATTCTAATATTGTTCTTTTTCAAATGTTTTCTTGTAATGGTCAGACTAGAAAGAAAGTAATTGAAAAGAGTCAAATTAAAAGTGACTGAAAACATTTTTATTTTTTATTCGTTTGTTATTTGAATAAAAAAATTGTAAGACTGCTCATAGTGCTTGGATATTTGATAAATAAGAACTTTAGAAATAGCAGTTAAGCTAAGAACTTGAATATTTGAATAATTACAATTATGGAAAAGAGAAACAACTTTATAATAAGATACTCGATTTGTTTACAAATTACAAAACAATACAAAATAAAATTAAAAATAAAAAAATAAAAAGAAGTTAGATAAAAAAGTATTGCAAAACAACTTCATAAACATATCATAGAACTGAAAAAAAATTAAAAATTTCTACCTTATGTTTAAACAAGTAAGATATTTTTTCCATAAAACCATTATAAGTTTTACAATGATAGGATTCTTATGTTTTTCAAGGCTGGCACGTCAGGCCATGCCCCTCCTTTCTCCTCACTCTGATAAACAAATGTCACCCCTAGTCATTTAAGTACAAGGCTAATTTAACTTAAACAGCAGTCAGTGCGTCCATTGTTAAATTTATAAATAAATTATGGCAAACTGAAATATGATATTCTGTTTTTTTAATCAAATGAGATCGAATTACAAAATAAATATTGAAAAACAAAAACAATAGAAAATAGGAATTTTTGCAGTTAGGAGAAAACATTTGAAGGATTTTGATAAAATATTTCTTCTAATTCTATAACTGATAATAAATTATAGATAATTTATACAAATTAATGTATCAAATTGATAACGCGTGACCGAAGATAATTACAGATGGTACATCCCAGGTGCCGAGTTAAGGGGTTCTATCCAAGGTTGTCATGTGTCTTAGCGATTGTCTGACCAAGGGAACCATTAAGGGGTCTACTGAAGTTTTTAATACATCTTTGGACTTGTCTAGATGAAAGGTACTTCGGATCAGTTGATATGCAAAACTAAACACCGTCAGCCCATTTGCAAGGATGCCTCTGGACTGGCCAAGTCATAACTATCTTGGGCCAGGGAGTGATATCTATAGCAGTCTCGAACTGGTCAACAAGATATGTACACTCAACAAATGAGATCGCATTACAAAATAAATATTGAAAAAACCCAAAAACGATAGAAAACCAAGAATTTTTGCAGTTGGGAGAATACATTTGAAGGATTTCAATAAAATATTTCTTCAAATCCTATAACTGATAAAAATTATAGATAATTTATGCAAATTAATGTATCAAATTGATACTGCGCGACCGAAGATAATTACGGATGGTATGCGTCAGGTGCCGGGATAATTATTATTTTTTCATTATTTTAGTTACTTTTTAATCTACTTTAATTAAATCATCGATGATTTAAATAAGTATTTATCGATTACTAGTGAATGGGTTGAAACTTTCTTAATTAATAACAATGAAAAATAAATATATTTTTTCACTCAAATATGAGTCCTAGGTAAGATTCTTGATTGATTGTCGAATTGTCGTGTTGAATCGGCACTATCTGATTACGTATATAGACGCAGGTTGGAGTCTGCAGCGTGACATGCTCGATCTCATTGTGATAAGATAAAATTTTACCTGGTATCATATTAAATGAATTATTGCAAAATTTCCTTTAATTCAGAGTAAGATAAATTTTACCTGATAATGTATTAAATTAATTATTGCAAAATTTCCTTCCTGATTCGGAGACGTTCAATAAGTTATGGTTTTGCTTATTACTTCAATTTCTCCACCCAAAAAAAAGTTGATTTTTTTTGATCCGTGTATAAGCCGACCCCCCACTTCAGAAATTTTTTTCAGAAAAAAAAAACTTGGCGAGTATATAAGATAAATAAAACTGTTTCTTATTTTTCAATACCTATTGTAAAAATTTTTTTTCCAATTTTAAAATCCTACTGCAGCTTAAATTCGAATTAATACGATATTTAATTGAATATTAGGCAACTTATTCCCACATTTTCTAAACAAAAAATTAATTTTGATGTACATGTTTTCATTTTACATATTTACTTTTGCAGAACCATATATCAACTAAATCTAGGATAAGGTATATTTGAATTCAGCAACATTTAGCAAAATAATAAATTAAACTAAGAATAATTAAATAATTTTAATATAGTGTGTATTATATATTATGCAAATTATATATATATTAGCAATTTTGCATAATATAAGTAATTTAATCACAAAATAAATTCTACACTTACTATATTTCTGTGTCATTTAAATCTATAACTGATTTAAATACTTGTCAGTAGTTATTAATAAAATAAATAAAAATATATGCATTTCATTATATAAATATTTAATGAAATGCATTTAGATAATTTTATAACTTCTATTTATTAAATAGTTGACAAATAGAAATAAAAAAAAAATTATTTTTATTAATATTATTTTAATTTATATTTTTTACAGAAACACTTTCTGAAGCTGTAAAACTATTGAAAGGTGAATATACTATCAAAGCAATAAACGAACACAAAATGGATCAAGGTATCATTTTTTGTAGAACTAAATTAGATTGTGACAACATGGAAAATTATCTCAATCAAATTGGAGGAGGTAAATGATAAAATTATTTGTTAAATATTTATTTTAACATTTTTTAATTATAATAAATTTTAAATTGAAATATTTGTATCAATCAGCATTTAGATAATACATTGATGAGCAAAAATTAAGTCATAAACAAAAATAAGATATTTAAAATTTTTTTATTGAAATTTTATAAGCTTGAACATAATTATTTTACTTCAACAGATATTATAAATTAAAAGATTTCATTGTTAAAAAATACAATGGTGCCTCACAATTCGACGTCCCGCAAGTCATCAGTCTCGTAATTCGACATTTGAATTTCGCAGATTGGCGCATGCGTGTGCATGAAATTGTGTGATGTCATTCGCTATTTGTCAATTCTTTTTGGGCTACTTTGATGTTTGCCCATGTTATTTATGTTAATTTTCAATTCTACATTTTTCAGAAAGTAAAAAATTTGTAATTATTATTATTTCTTTGAGTGAAATGTAAGGATGGGTTCAAAGAGAACTGACCAGAGGAATAATTCCGAAAAGAAGTACACTTGATTGAGCAAAGAAATGAAGAAAAAAATTGTAGCTAAAGTGCAGAAAGGTAGAACAGTTAAAATGTAACTCGAGTATGGCATTCATAGGACAACTATAGCAATGTTTTGCAACAGAGAGAGAAGATTATGGGTGCTAGGGTATCTGCTGGAAGACTTCATTCCAATATTCAAGGGCTAATAAATTGTGTGTTATGTATAAAATAGTGTATTTTGTAATTTAATGTGTTATACAATAGTAAAACACATATAATAAAATAAATAATATAGTATATCTCTCTCACCTTACCTGTTAGGGGAGTGGGATGGGGACCAATAACGAATTAATATATTTTACATAGTCTTATTTGGGAAATATTGTCCCGCAATTCGACATTACTTCAGTGATTAGTGTCGAATTGTGAGGCACCACTGTACTGAATCCTACAAATTTTGTAATGAACTATATGCACATTCCAAATCAAATGAAGTATAGATTAAGTGATGCATGTATAAAGGTGGGCCCATGATGCTTGTTCAAATACAGAGGAAGAGGATGACACATTTATATGTGACTTCTGTTGCTAAAATAGGAAAAATAGTATTTTCTTAATTTTTGTAAATAAAAATTTAGAAAATGTGGACTGGTATATGTATTCAAATGGATACCTGGTTTTACTGCATTCATGGGGCTAAACCGGGTATTTGCACGTTTTTTTTTTTTTTAACTCAGCCTAAAGAATAAGCCTATTTTTGACATATTGATAAAAACTGATAGTTCCTTATAGGATAACAGCATCATTGGTTAACATATCAGAAACTATCTGTAGTTTAAAAACATAATTTTGAAAATTTTTCTATTCAAATTCAAAAAATATGTGAATTCAAAGTTAAGGTGCCCAGTTTTACCCATTTCCCCCTATATTCAGCGATATTTATCAAATTTACCAACTTAATTTGGGAATTATATAAAATCGCTGGTAAAAGTGAGAAATTTACTGAAATTTATCGAACTTATCAAGCTCTTGGTAAGTTTGATAAATTTCAGTAAATTTAAAAAGAATATTAATAAATTATCATCAACTTCAGTTAATTGGTGATTATGCATAATCACCAATTAATCACTTTTACCGTAACATGTATATGTCATAAATTATCAATAATTTAGATAATATATGACATATATATGTTCAGTTATAACACAGTAGTACTTTCCAGAAAATAAAATAGATCTAACACAAAAAAACTGAAAGCTGATAAATAAATTTTGATTTCATATTCAGAATCAGCACCTATATATACATAAGAAATAGTGATAATTATGCATATAACAAATTCATTGTTGACCAATGTAATTATTTATGCCATATAAATGCTGAATAAAAATTCTTTATCATCATTGACAGATGATTAGTTGAGTTTTTAAAGAGATGAACTAATGTCTTACCAGGAGTGTGACAACTGTAGCCCCTCCGATTTTGCCGATTTTTACATATTTTGTAGTACAACCCTCCCACAAAGCCATGGTAAAGTAATACGATGCACTTCTCAAGCATTCCCAGAAAAAAAGGGTTTAAAGTTTCTATCAATATATTCTTTATGTACTGAGTCATATTGCCCCACCAAGTGCTGTTGTAGCGCAATGTGTTCGGTGTTTGATTGCTATCCCAAACGATAGAAAGGATGTGAGTTTGAACCTCTACTGATAAGTTTTTTCTTCTGTTTTTTTTTTATCGAAAATGAAGTAGAATATTGTATAATGTATTTTATTAATAAGAATTTATTTTTTGTAATTATTTTATTTGGCATACTTTTAAAACATTTCCATCACAAATATTAAATATACGTATAAAGGAATGTAATTGTATAATCCTAATCTAGCCAAACTTCCCCCAGTGGTTTATTTTTGAAATTTTATTTGAAATATTCCCCAGCAGTTTATTTTATTTTCAAAAATAAACCACTGGGGGAAGTTTGGCTAGATTAGGATTATTTGAATCGTGTAAATCCCCTAGTATAATGGATTATAATTAGGAATGTAATTGTGACGGAAATGTTTAAAGAGTATGGCAAACAATTACAAAAAAAATAAATTCTCATTAATAAAATATATTATACAATAATCCACTTCATTTTTTAAAAAAAATAACGAAGAAAAAAATTACCAGTAAAGGTTTGAACCCACATCCTTTCTATTGTTTGTGATAGCAATAAAACGCCGAACACATCGTGCTACGACAGCACTCGATGGTGGGTGATATGACTCGGTATATAAAGAATATAGAAACTTGAAACCCTTTTTTTCTGGGAATGCTTGAGAAGTGCGTCGTATTACTTCACCATGACTTTGTGGGAGGGTTGTACTACAAAATATGTAAAAATCAGCAAAATCGGAGGGCCATGGTTGGCACTCCCCTGGTTAGATACAGTGGTAATGAAAGTTATTTACATAATCCTCTGCTGGAGTCATAATGGCAAGAAGACATATTACTACCACTTCTGCCATCTTGATTTTTCCCATTTAGTAACAATGCTAATAACCTAATAATACTGTGTTGTTTAGATCAGTGGTTCTCAATCTTTTTTCTGTTGAAGATTCACATTTACACACTTATTTTGAGGTCACATTTTAATATTTAAAAATTTGGCAGCATACCTAAATATTTTAAATAATAATTTCGATTTAACAACAAATTTTTATTAACAGATTACAGTAAGATCCCGCTTAAGCCTGCTTCATTTAATGCTGTTTTAATATAACTCAGTTTTTCAAATTCTATATTTTTTATTGTTTCACTTTAACACTGTTTTTCAAATGTTATACTCACATAAATCTGAAATCGCACTAATTTGTTGCTTTGATACTCCTATTCCGTCTCGCAATACATTTCATATCAGTTCAGTGCAGTACATAAAAAAGTCTGCTGCGGTTATAGTTCATATTTGTGATTGTTCATTAACGTTATTTTACAGTTAAAGTTTACATTATTACAGAAATTATGGATCAGTTTATACAAAATGATCCAAATTTTGATAGAAGTTCAAAGGCAAGACAAAATGTCATGGATACTATGTCCTGCTATCAACAGTTGCTTGCTGAATGAAAGAGGAAAAGGCAAATGATTTTTCCTTAGATCAGGGGTTCCTAAAGTGCAGCCCGTGATACCAGATCATCCACAATCTTGAATTTATAGAGATAATTTACATTTTTACTAAAAATAAAATAAATTTTATCATATAATTGAAAATTGTTCAGTTAAAAGAAACATGTATAAAATTTTTATATTAATATAAAAAATAATAAAAATTTTTTAAAAATTCAAGTCTCGAACCGCGATCCAAACAGATAATACACGTTTACCGTAACCACTACACCAGGGGTTCCCAAAGTGCGGCCCGCGATGTCAGATCATCCACCATCTTGAATTCATAGAGATAATTTACATTTTTACAAAAAAATAAAATAAATTTTATCATATAATTGAAAATTGTTCAGTTAAAAGAAACATGTATAAGTTCTTCCAAATATGTTATTATTATTTGGAAGCACTTATATATGTGAAAAACTTCTCTTGCTTGCAATCATGAGTATTAATAAGTCCAAATTGAGATCAAAGTTAACTGATGAACATTTACAAGCATTGTTAAGAATACATTGAACCGACTTAGAACCAAGGCTCAATTATATTATTAGAAGAAAACAATAACTGCACAAGTCACACATTTCAGATTGATGAATTTATTAGTTTTTTCTAATATTGTTCAGTTAAAAAAATACATGTATAAGTTCTCCCAAATATGTTTTCATTATTTGAATGCACTTATATATGTGAAAAACTTCTCTTGCTTGCAATCATGAGTATTAATAAGTCCAAATTCAGATCAAAATTAGCTGATGAACATTTACAAGTTGTGTTAAGGATATATTCAGCCGACTTCAACCAAGGCTCAATGATATTATTAAAAAAAAACAACAACAAACAAATAAATCACACATTTCAGATTGAATTTATTATTTTTTTTCTTTTTTATTTGAAATTATTTAGTTATTTTTGTTTAATTGTTTTTGAAATGTGTTATTTTAAACAGTTTGAAATAAAAAGTAATTATTGTTATAAATAAAGAACAATTATGTCATAAAATTAGTATAAAACTTTTCCTTGTGACTAACTTTTTATCGATTTGAACATATTTTTCCATAATACTTTTTTTGGCCCACCAAATATTTTGGAATTATAATTTGGCCCATGTAGGCAAAACTTTGGGAACCCCTGCATTAGATGATTCTTAACAAAAAACAAAGTATCAAATTGTGAGGATTCGAAAAATCCCGATGTTTTTTGAACATTAATTAATTTGAAAAATTTATTATTTCAAATTAGATATAAAAATTTATAAAAAAATGATTAACTAATAAATGATAAGAGCAATCATAAATGAACAAGGAACTTTGAACAAGTTTGTTAGTTCCGTATCCCACCGTGGGAAACTTCCCTGTTTTGGAAAAGAAATAAAATCGAAGAGTTCCGTATCCAAGAGATCGGGTCAGACAGTCAGTCAGTTTAGTCAGAGAAGATAAGAGAGAAAAGTGCGACTGAGAACCATGTAGGCAAGGAAAAGAGAAGACGAAACTCATCCTGTCGGGGGCGGCTGACAGAGATGACGACGGGAGACAGAGAAGATGGCGGTCGACAGCGACGATAGACAACAGTCATGATTTGAAATTATTTAGTTATTTTTTTAATTAATTTTGAAATGTGTTATTTTAAACAGTTTATTAATAAAAATTAATTATTGTCTTAAATAAATAACGCTCATGCTATAAAATTGTCTTTCCCTTTTGTCTAACTTTTTATCGATTTGAACATATTTTTCCATTACATTTTTTTGGCCCGCCAAATATTTCGGAATTTACAATTTGGCCCACCTAGGCAAAACTTTGGAAACCCCTGCACTACTATGCTTGCTTAAACTACCATGTAAAAAACAGTAGTATATAAATTGTTATGAACAAACAAATTCTTGAGAGTTACACTTTACTACTATTAAGATTTCATTGTGCCTTTGGACCTGTAAAAATGTGCCAAGTTTGAAGAAATTCGATGACTCGAATGTCTGAAGGCTTGTTTATAGTCCGACGAAGCCTAGAATGTCTGTCATGCTGCATTCTAATTTGCTTGTTTATAGTTAATACAGGTTGATAATCAAAAATCTGGCAACCTTGGGACCTGATGATTGCTGGATTTTTGATGTATATATTTAACAGAAAAGGACTACTTGTACAATGCTTTAAAGAGAAATAAAATTAAACTATAAATGAAAAGCAAATGAAATTTTCATGTTCAATAACTAAATAAAAGACTGTAGTTCTACAGAATTTTAATTCCTTACTGTGCTCTCAAAGAAAAAGTTAAAAGATTTTATATAATGCAAAAAAATCCAGAAAGAAACACCAAAATGTTAAAAAATTTCTAACACCAACCATGTCTTAAAAAAGCCAAAAAAGAGCTCATTTGGCATAAAGAAAAGCTAATCTGGCAATCCTGGTTGCAAGCATGACCAAACATTTGATTCTGGGGTACAGGGCTGTCAAAACATAAACGGCGCCTCCAGAAAAGAATGATGCACCAACGCAGTAAATTTAAGAATGTGCTCCGCTGTTCATGCCAAAAACTGATGGAACTGGAATATTGATTGAAGGATTTTTGATTATCAACTTATATTACATAAATAACAGTAATCTTTAAATGCCTCAATAAAAAATTCAGCATTGCTGTTTGAACCAAGGACCTTCTTGAACACTCCGTCGTTTTGTATTAGATCAAGCATATAACCATAACATTGAAATCTAGAATGAGTTCTAGGTTGTCAACTTCGCGTCGGTTACGCTCCATTATGGATAACATCAAAGTATTATAAAATGTTAAAAACATTATCAGGCTGATACTCCTGTAAAATTGGTTTTAAAATTGTAGTTTACCCACTGACTACAATCTGTTTCAGATATGCATCCACTTTCTCCAAGGAAATTTAAGAACGGCACTGTCCAGACGGGCGTATGAGTATAATGTTAACATCAAATGGGATCAAGCTAAGGTAATTAGTACGGTCACAGACCCAGGTGAGCTCTATACTGCAGAGAAGCTACACATATACAAAAGGAGCCAGCAAGAAAAGGTAGTAAATGAGAGGGATAAGGAGGGGCTTCCGACAGCATAGAAATACGCCCTGAAATGACTGAGGGCATGCGAAATTAAATAGTAGTAGTGAACCGAATTAATTGGTTATATTCTTTATTTTTATATCTTTCATTCCTAGCCCTATTTCTCAATCTTCAATCCTGACTAGTTTTAATATAATTTTTGTAATCAATCAAATTACCCCGGGAAACCGGAACACGTGTTTCTAAAACTGTTAAGAAATGAATATTTTATAAATTATAAATTTTAAAACAGTTCTAGAAAAGAATTTGAATAGAATCCAACCTCGGACGTTATAGAACATATTTAATTCAAAAGAATGTAAAAAAGTGCAAGAGTTGAAAATGGCTGTAGTATAGCCGAAAACGTTTCTCTGGAAAGATTTTTTTAGTAAATAAATAGTTCTTGGACTGCTAGTTAATTCTATCGTTTGATTTTTAACGATCCACTTTCTCCAGAAAAAACTTTTTTGTTGATTCTGTGACACTTCTTAAATTTGTCTAACCATCCAGAAGTTGTTTGGAACTCCTCCTCGTCCTAAATTCTATGCATATTCCATTGCCTTTTCCTTTATGAGACAGGTATGTTTCTATCCTTCACCATCTTCAGCCATTTCAACACTGCTTTGTCCACCATCACGTAACATGTCCTTAATCGTTTTTTGTCAGCTCCTGCAACTTCATGACTTTTAAAACAGATTCACCCTTCTTGTATTGTTTGGACACTGTACTTTGTGGAATCCCGAATTTCTGTGCAACATCTTTTTTCTCACTCCACATCTTTTAGCAATTCCACTTTTTCTGTACTTTGTGGAATCCCAAATTTCTGTGCAACATCTTTTTTCTCACTCCACAGTCCACATCTTTTAGTAATTTCACTTTTTCCGCGACACTCAACGACTTTCCCTTTGACATGGTAACTGTTTTAGTAGAACTGAACAAAGACTAACTAAAATCTCTCGGTTCAGTTGTGGTTTTGGTTTTAAGCCAATTAACATATGTAACATACAAAACTGAAACAAGCCCTAGAACTTTACACTAACTCCCCTCTACAGTACAAATCAATACATCCATTTTGTTTATTTTCTATATCTGCTTTTTCTAGCCAGATCCAATCTAGACTTCTCACCTTATCCTTTTCCCTCATCTCTGAAATTAATCAATGGAAATTTCACAGGACTAACAAAAAACTTTGATATATGGAGAATTTTGATATATAGAAGTTCAATATATGGACTGTATTTAATTATTAATCCAACAGATGCTGGCACCATAGCATAAATTAATTAACAATTATTAATTTGGTAGTTAATTCAAAAATAAATCACTAGGAGAAATTTGACTATAGAATTATTTGAATCGTATAATCTCTTATGTAAATACTGAATTATGATTAATTAGATTAGGCTTAATTTTATTAACTGGCAGCCTGCAACAGATTAATGTTATGTCTTTATGACAGAGTATAGGACAGTGGTCTCAAACTGTTGGCCTATGGGCCACATCTGGATCTCAAAGCAATTTTGTACGGCCTGCAAAGATGTTTTAGCTATTTTGTTTAAATAGATCTTAGAAAATTATTACAATTTAATATTAATAAAATAACAATGTAAAGTTTAAAAATGTACTGTAACTTAACCTGTGCTGGGCTATGAGTAACTACTTTGGTAATTATTCCTACTTTTGCTCTTGTTACTGCATATCTATGAATCATCCCTCAATTAATTTTGCCATGAAAATAATTGCACTGTTTGGGAGTACATACATATATGAACAGTTCTTTTCAAAGATGAAAATTAATAAATCTAATAAAAGAAATCAATTGACTGATGAACCTCTACAATCTTTAATGAAGATAATTTCCAATAATTTGTCTCCAAGGCAACAAATTCTAGTAGATTCACATCGTCATCAGATGTCTAGGTGTTTTATAATTTCATAATTATATATTACTATTTCAATATCTTTGAAAGAAAAAATGAAAGAAATCTATATAATAATCTATTTATCCTCATTAGTGTCATGTACAACTTTAGACTGAAATAGTTCAAAGACTATACAATGAAAAAAATATTTAATAGTTTGTAACTATTAAATATTTTTTTAAATACCTGTTCTAAAAAAATATTAAATTCAAATATCACATAATTTTATAACTTATTCGATAGATGGCGCGATGTGTCCACCTGAGATGTGAGCTTTCTGATAGATTCGGTTAAATCTTATCTTTTAGACAATAATTATACATTAATTAGTAGATAAAAGGATGATATATGGTAATTAACATAGCACAAAAATCAATAAATTTTACAAACATCTTCCATTTTAATATATCTATTTTTTTTGTCAGTGATGTTTGTGATGTGATGCTGTTTCTCACACTTGAAAATAAAACAGAACATTTCCTTTTTAACCTGCTATTTACAACTGGTAGTTTTATCAAATGATCTTAGGGAAATTCAACAGAGGTAAGTGAGTAGTTGATCAATCATCAATCAGTCCAATTACAATCGTCTCCTCATCCTTCCATTTCGGTTGACGGCTCATGCCTATAATCAAAATACCAAAATATGTCCATCCTTAAATTTTGCTACAAGATTTTTCAATATATTTGTTAATCTGTAGTCATGTGTCAAAAGTAGGAAGTTCTATTGGTGAAAACATTCACGATGGACTCTATTGCCAACAGTCATTTCTGCAAATAACAAATTAGCAGGTGTAGATTGACCATCGGTTAGATTAAATAATAATAATAAAACAACAAAAGAAGAATAATAGACACAAAAAAAAAAACACAAAATAATTTTGTGTGCAAGATGATTTTGAGTCATGAGATGGTATAATTTTAATTTTGTGAAGTACGGTAATAGTAGTATAAAATGAAAGAAGTCAATCTATAAGTCAACAATCACAAAAAGAAGAGGAGTCAAATCAGTGATATATTCGAATAGATTGCTAAAATAATGACTATTTATTAGAGTTAACAATCCACCCTACTGACACGTAATTTAATGCACAGTCATTGATTCCAATATGTTAAAGATTCGTATGAAAAGGTATGCATATTTCAAAAACAGTACCAAATTTCACCTTTGATTCTTTTATGAACTACATTTGTTTTCTTTTATGAACTACATTTGTTTTCTTTTATGAACTACATTTGGTACTACTTTTGCAGGCTTTATAATCATTGCAAATATACCCATAGTAATATATCTGAACAACTTTAGATCCATCACGTATTGACATCACAATGAATAATGTAATTAATATTGACATCACATTTTTGAGCAAGAAAAACAACTGAATTTTCTGTTTCTAAATTGTATGATTGTTTGCTAATGGATAGAATATCTAATGATGTCAAGGAAGATTAAGTGGTGTTCATGGCAGTCAGGCAGTGTGCCTCAAGGCAAATATACTTTCAAATGAGCAGTGAAAGTAGGGCCGACGAGAAAAGGGGGATGATGGGGTAAAATTTTCCAGGCCCAGGATTCAAAGATGTCCAACATAATCCTGCAATTTGCTTTTTTTATGCGTTAATTAATTGTAGAAGGAAAGTGCAAGTTTAGAGTCAGAAGCACGATAATAAACTGCCACAACCTTATAACTTTAAAATTATTTTCCCACGTAAATTTTTCTCCTGGGCTCAGTGACATCTTT
Source organism: Olivierus martensii (assembly GCA_000484575.1). Classification (NCBI taxonomy): domain Eukaryota; kingdom Metazoa; phylum Arthropoda; class Arachnida; order Scorpiones; family Buthidae; genus Olivierus; species Olivierus martensii. The sequence continues at coordinate 13,646 of AYEL01090363.1, read as the reverse complement.
TAATGCCTTCGGCATAACACTTTAATTCCAGTGGAGTATTTTAATTAAATTCAATAGAAACTTTTGGAATTACTTCTAATTAATTGGATATAAAATGCAGAATAATTGTAACATTGCTAAGAAATAAGGCAACAGCAGACTGATTATCCAACAGCGCCAAATTAATCATTGAGAAAATGATTGGAAGGAATCAATGTGTGCCAAGTTGGCAAACATGCTTTAATTCCCAGAATGACTTTAGTTAAGTGATCATGATTTTCCATTTTAATAGTAAAGAAGTTTCTAATGGAATCAGCATATGTAATCAAATAATTAAGATTCAAGAAGAATCGAATTCACTTGGAATTTATTTAGAAAAATGTATTTTTTCATGGTTAATTACATTTTGCAGCATCATCAGTGAGTGATTCAGATAATTTATAATTTGTTCTTTACAGTTATCCTAAAAATTCTGTAAGTAACTTTTATAAAGAAATATGTTCTTAATTAATAAAACAAACTTTGTTAATAATAAAGGAATTTTGCTTAATAATTGCATTAAATTTTGAAATCATTAAATTATAAAATCATTCATTGATCACCAACATATTTGTTTATTGCTGGCATAGCTGCAATGGATTTACTAGTTACAAATAAATATTTTCCTTTCACTGTAATTTTGTTTAAAAATATTCAGCTCTTCATTTCCTTTCGAATTGTGCATTCGGCTTGCAAGCAATTTGAGTTTGGACCACTGATATATTATTCTAGTAGTGTATAGAATATTTTCTGACATTCATATGTTTTAATTTATGTAATGTTTCATTGAACTATCCACTTATGAGGTAGTATCAAAAAGTTTTTAAACTAGTTCTGTTTGCAAGAAAGTACTTTATCCATCTATATTTATACATTACTACCTTCAAAATAGTCCCCTTGCCTAGGAATATAGCACTCTCACCTGTTCCTTCCACTTCTGAAATATGTCCTCAAAGTTTTCTTTTAGAAGCATCTCAAGCACTTTGTGATTCGTACTGGATCTTCATTTTTGGGAAAATAGCGAAGTCTGCAGGAGCCAAATCTGGTGAGTAGAATGGGTGCAGAAGTGAGACCGTGTTGTTTCTGACGAGAAATTCACATTTAAGAAGAGCTTGATGACAAGGTACATTGCTGTTCTGGAGCATTCAGTTTTTAGCGAACCACAGATCCAGTTGCATTCACTGAATGTCCTCCCCCTCAGATGTCCTAAAATCTGGCAATAAAACTCATAGTTGACAGTCTGATCACTGAGGACAAATTCTTGATTAGCTACCCTGCAAATGTTGAAAAAGCTGATGAGCATGCACTTAGTCAAGGTGTGGACCTGTTTCAACTTTTTTGGTCGTAGAGATGACAGACTCTTCCATTGAGATGTCTCAGATGTTTGACCAAATCATTTCAAATGTCTCTGTGACAGATTTACCGTTTAATGCAGAATTTCATGTTCGCTCTTTGTTCCAACTTGACTTCCATGATGAAATCGCAATGTAGTAACATACATGGTCAGAGTAGCACCAGTTCAGAGCTTCCGATATACATAGGATGATGTCTCTTAGCACACTGACATATGAAGGTCCTTGCTCCCTGGGACTGTGTGTATTCACCAGCAAATAGCCCTTTGCTGCCATTTGTTGGTGAGTAATAGAATTAGTCTTGAAACTTTCTGATACCACCTTGTAAGTAAGCTTGTAGGCTTGCCTGTATATGCAGATAAATTAACATATTAAATAATAATAATTTGCTTATAAATCTGTTCTTGTATATTTATTTGCTATGAATTTGTATGCTTGCAATACATGGGACAAAGGATTCCACAAAAAAAGATGTAATTTAAAAAGTTGCCAATAGAAAGAAATGTAGTGTTTTTATAGCCTAGGTAGTTGAGAATTTGCATACGACATAGTTAAGAACTTCTAATGCAAATTATCAGTTATATTAGTTACAACAGTACTAGTGATTTGGATTATAAAGGCATGGGGAAAAAGAACAAATTCAGGAGGACATTTCAATGACCAGCTCAGCTCAAAATACCTCTTAAGTTATCTCAGTGCACATTACTTGTGATGTTGTTTTATTTTCATCAGTCAAATGCAGCAGCAACCCTTTGTGATTACAAACTTGTCAAAATTTTTGTAAAGGCAAGTAATCAGTTAATGCATTGAAATCCATAATTTAGAAGTTTGAAAAAACAGTTTGGCCTGGCAGAGGACAGAAATCAGTGTCAAAACAGACAATTAAAGACATTGCCACTGTGATTCTTGAGGACACAGAGGGGAATCTTGCTTGTAATAGAAGTGCCCATGAAGTAATGCGATAACAAAATTTGAATGTTACCAAGGTATGAAAAGTTTTGCAGAAAGTTCACCACTTCAATCCAAATAATATCAGCTGCATACAGCAATTCCAATGCAAAAATTATGGTCATCAATTTTTGCTCTGATGTTTCTTGCTAGAATGGAAGTTGGCAATGCTTGGCTGTGAAGAATTCTATGGGAAGATGAAGGTCATTTTCATTTGGATAGGACTGATAATACCCATAATTGTTGAATTTGGGCATCTAAACAACCTCATGCTATTCAGAAAATCCCATTGCATTCATCAAAACTCACTGTTTGATGTGGCTTCACAGAAGAATTTATTATTAGGCAATCCTTTTTTGAGAACATTACTCTGACAGGACCAATAACTTGTTCCATCACTGCACAGATATATTACAATAATGCTGATCAGTTTCATCATTTCACAATGCATATCAATACAGCAGCTGCTGAGGCATCACTTCACAAATGAAAGTGTCATTAATTAGAGTTAACCGGTAGCATAGCCACCTCACCTAACTCCATGTGACTTTTGGCAGTAGAGTTACTTCAAAACCAAGGTCTATTTCAAAAGGATCCCAAAATTTGCTATATTAAAGAACAACATATCACAGGCTATGATGAACATTCCTTCCAACATGTTACTATAAATTATGTTCTATGTTCGGCTGTAGAGAATGTTGTACAAAGGAGGCAATTTGTGGTCAACAAGAATGGTGGCCATATTGAACAGGATCTTTGTCATCATGGAGGAAGTGAATATGCTGAATAAAATGTGATGTTTCATTTCAGTTTCATCTTTGTTATTCATTTTTATCTCAAGAGGGAATTTCACAAATGGACATACCCGAGAGTAGCTCTCAAGGGTGTCCATTTGTGAAATTCCCTTGAGTCTTTTGTGACAGTTTTTCTCTGATGGACATGCTCCCTAAATTCTGTTACTGACTGTAGAAAATATCCAATATTCTTGCATATTTTATGAAAATCATTTTTTTTTTAAATTGATGCATTTCGCTTTTATTTTGTAACATTCTTCTATTCTGTCTTTTATCCATAAAATTAATTTAAAAACATTCACATTAAAGGCATTTTTTGTAACTTTATTATCTTGAAATTTATTATATATTATTGTTATATTTGTTTCACAGTTTTCTGATGATGACATGATATAATTAACGTTCTCAATTTCTAAGTAACTGTCTAAAAAATTACACTTGATGTTGATGCACTTGTTATAATTATATTTCCAATCTGTATTGTTATTAATATCATCAACTGACATTTCACATTTTATTACACTGTTTAATATAAACAGCTAATGTCTGGAAATAGATTAAAATGTTACTGTTCCATAATAAATTCTTCTACTTTGCTAAAGTGCTGAGTTATTCAAAAGTTTTAATAAAAATTATCTATAGGTATCCTCCCTATAGCACGTTTTCTACAACACGGTTTTGCTCTAACACAATTTGAAAATTGTGGAAACCTTCATATAACATAGTACTTCTAAAACATGGTTCTTACTTAACACATTCGTAAAATTTCATTTATTCTCCTACAACACAAAACATTTTCATTAATTTTTATAAATCCACACTACGGACACACAATACACACACAAATTGCAATCACTGGGAAATAATTTACTAAAATTAGTCCTAAATGCAATTTCGCTAGTTTGCCATGAGAGGGACGATATGTAGTCTATTTTTGATTTTGATTTGAAATTGAGTTATTTGAATTAATTTTGTAATCAAGTTAATTGCTGACCATTGAGTATTTTGTGTTCCAAACATTCAGTCCTTGGATAAAAAATAAGTTTTTATTCTTCAATAGAAGAATATGAAAAAGAAAAAAAAATTTTTTATTCATAATTTTTTTTTTTTGGGGTATATGTTACTGGATTTTCTAGCAGACTGTAACAGATTAGATTACAGATTTTGTAAAGAGAGCAGAAGATATACGAACTTTAAATATAAAAAAAAGTTCAGAAAGTGAAGTTGATATTAAGGTACCACTGTATGTATGTACGTATGTATGTATGTATGTATGTATGTATGTATGTATGTATGGATCGAGACACAGACAAAAGTAACCGACTATCATTATTTGAAATTCCCTCTCTCTCCTTTACACTCTCACTCCTATCTACCTTAGCTATCCCCTAGTGTTGCCAGTCAAAACCTCTACTCTCAATCACCATTCCTTACATACTCCCCCCGCAAAAATGGAGCACAGTCACTTGTGAAGAGTGAGTCCAAGCACATAGACTTCTCAAAGATATCTAACTCTTCCCTCTGCACACAGTTAATTCGAAAATCTTCAGGTTTGTGGTATTTCCTGATTTTTGATATGTGAACTATGGTATTCCTTGCACCTGGTTTTTGTTGATCAATTTTAACAGTCACTGGCAACGTGATTTCTATTATTTTATAAGGTCCAGTCATGGCAGGCATAAGCTTCCTATTGTTAGGTTGCCATAAAACTTCTAGCAGGACTTCCTCTCCCACTTGAAAGTGTCCATCTTGCCTCTTCTTATCAAAATATCATTTATTGCTCCTGTGATTTTGTGTAGTATTATTCCATGCTTGATGTCTCGCCTCTGCTAGGTTTATGTTAGGCCCTTGAAGAACAAAATTATAAGGTTTTATGCCATAGAGGAGAAAGTTTAGTGAAAATTGCGTAACTTCGTGTGGTGTGTCGTTATACTCTTGTGTGCATTCCTCTAGTAATCTGGGCCAAGGTCTCCATTTAGTATTGATCTTTTATTTTAAGCGGGTGATCAACGTTTGATTCAAGCGCTCTACTATTCCATTCCCCTCAGGGTGTTGTGGTGTTGTCAATAAATGCTTAATGCCTTTATGCTGTAAAAAGTGTTTAAATTTCCCACTTAGAAAACTTGGATGTCTGTCCGTCAGAATCCTCTTTGGGGTTTTCACCAAGCACAGTTTCCTGATACACTCAATATAGGCATCAGCCATTTCATTAGTATGGGGGAAGGCCCATGCATCCTTCTATTTGTTGACCCATGCATGGTCAACAAATAGAAGGATGAAACATTTTTTCAAACCATAGTTTGCCAATCCCCCTACAGTATCTAACAAGATAGTATCAAAAGGTTCTTCGGAGGATGGTAATTGCTGTAATAACCCTGGTTTCTTTGTCCTAGGCCTTTTGTTTATCTGGCATGTTCTACAATGTTTCACAAAATTTAATACGTCCTTAGACATCCCGGACCAGAAGTATTCCAACGCAATGATGGAAGTGGTTTTCCTAGCCCCAGGATGTCCAAAATGTTCATGAGCTTTCCTAATAGCCACTTCTCTTAACTCCTTTGGAAGAAAGATTTTAGATGAATTACCTTTTTTGTAGATTATTAGGCCTTGCGATGTTGTCAGAGGCTTTCTTATTTTTGTTATATTACTCTGGGCTCTCATTATTTCTTTTTTTTTCAAACATCATAAAGGACACACTGAAAAGTGCATCAGCTACGTTTTCTTTACCCTTCCTGTATTTAATTTGATACTCATACATCGATAACTTAAGGGACCATCTAAACAGTTGACCCATGGGTTTTTTGATAGATTTTAACCATTGTAGTTGCAACGTGGTCTGTACCTATTGTGAATGGGGAACCATTAAGGTACACATTCCATTTGTCAACACATTCTACTAGTGCTAGACACTCCAGCTCAGTGACAGAATAATTTAGCTCATGTTGACGCAGTTTTCTAGAGAAATATGAAACAGGATGTTCCCCATCCTCTCTCTTCTGTTTGAGGACACCTCCTATTCCTGTAGAACTTGCATCCGTGTATAATATGCAAGGCAAATGAGGACTATATATGGAGAGGATAGGTGAAGTAATCAATGAGTTTTTAAGATTATCAAATGATTTTTGACACTCGCTGTTCCAATTCCACTGGTGCTTTAACTTTAGAAGATCTGTCAAAGGTTTCGCTCTATCAGCATATTTGTCGATAAAGCGATTATACACATTAACAAGTCCTAGAAATCTCTGTAAATTCTTGATATCTTTTGGTACAGGAAATTTTATAATACTCTCAATATTCATTTGGTTTGGAAGGATTTGGTTGTTTCGGATAGTGTAGCCCAGAAAATCAATTTCTCTCAGAGCAAATTGGCACTTCTTTTTTAGTTTAATGTTTTCCTCAATTAGAGCTCTGAAAGTGTTTTCTATATTTCTCAAGTGCTCCTCCTCGTTCTTTGAAAAAATTATATCATCATCCAAATAGTTGAGCATGTTTCTCAATCTGTGTTTCTGGATGACCATTTTGATGGTTTATTGGAACGTAGCAGAGGCATTTTTTAAGCCAAAGGGCATTACTTTCCATTCGAAGTGCCCTTCTTGGACAGTGAAAGCTGTTTTTTGAATGTCGTCCGGATGCATTGCTACGTGCCAGTACCCCGAGGCTATGTCCAAGGTAGTAAATATTTTGGCGTCTGCCAAGACATCCAAAATAGCGTCAATTCTTGGAATTGGCTCATAATCAGGAGCTGTCACAGCGTTTAGTTTCCTGTAGTCGATACACATTCTTGTTCTTCCTTCCCCTTTCATTTTCACTAATGTAACAGGAAATGAAAATGGAGAAAGGGATTCTTGAATTAACCCAGCCTTCATTAACTGACTAATTTGCATTCTAATCTCTTCGTTGTCCTTGCATGATGTACGATATGGCTTTAGGCAAATTCGGGTGTTATCATTTAGGATAATCCTATGTTCTGTCATTGTGACCCTCCCTATATCCGTTTTCCCACTAGAAAAGAGGGTATGATATTTCTCTAACATCCCTTCAAATTGTCGCTGGAAGTAGGTGTACTGTTGTGCAGCAAAATTTGCCTCCCCAACAGTATCATTTCCCTTTGCTCGCCATTTCTGTTCATCTGCAGGATCAGAAAGGCAATGGTTGCCCTGGAATAAGAGGTGTCGGCAGATGTCCACCTCTATTTCATAATATTTAGCTAAATCGGCCCCAAAATAAAATCTTCATTAAGTCCTCTTATGACATGAGCCTCTACTTCTTTAGTCATCTTTATAATTTCCAGTTTTAGTTTTACGCAACCCAAGCTTTTAGATTTTGAACTGACCTGCTGAAAAGAGAGCCAAATTAGCTTAAATCGTTTAAAAATGTCTTCTGAGATACAAGATATATTAGCTCCCGTATCCAGAATAGCGTTCAAAGGCTTTCCATTCCAGTAAGCCAGAAATAACGTTATAGATTATTAAAACTATGCTTATACCTTGCATGAAGGGCTGTTTTTTCTGTGTTGTTAATGATATTTAAAGCAAGAGACTTTTGAATTATATGTGTATTATAAACCTATGAATTCTTTCTAACCTCGACACGTCGACGACTATCTCCACCACATCAGACTATAAACAAGCCTTGACCCTATTCTTGTAAGATGGAGGCATCCTTCATCGATATTAAGTATAAATTTTTATTTCAATTAATAAAATGTTGGCATAATATGTAATTTTGGTTTCATATTGGTATACATTTTTAATATTTTATGCTTTACTCAAGCAAAATATACTAGAACTACTATTCCTGTCTTTGAACATCAACCAATCTACTTGTCTTTGACCGAGATATCTTTCATCGATATTAAGTACAAATTTTCATTTCAATTAATTAAAAGTTGATATCATAATTAAGAAATCTTGGCAGAGATAGTCGTAGAGTTAATCAATAAACCCATAGAAAAGTGGTCAAAAGAATATATTAACCAATAGTAGAAAGTTCAACACTTCGACTACAATTGAATTGCATCAATGGACAAAAGGTTACCAGTGGGCAAAAGCAAACGTGAACATATCAGCAATGATTTGTGACAATTCAATTCAATATTTTTGTCCATTGAATCAGGAATGTAATGTTTCAGAAAAGGAAATATCAACTGTGTTAGAAATACATTGGAATACTTATGATCAATTTAAACATGGAGTAATCAAACTTTGGATTGTGAATCTACCAAAAGAAGAAGAAAACTGGATGTATGGCTGCTGCACTTGCCCAACTTTTTTAAGAAATTTATATGCAAGTATATAATAGGCTTAGCTATACACTTAAAATATGTCAAGCCTTCCCCTGCAGCTAAACAAGTACCTATAGGCGAGAAATGTTCAAGAGGAAGGCCAAAATTAGCAACCCCCTACTTTTTTAATCGATTAATTAAACATTTTTTACTTTAATATTATATTGTAAGTTTCTTTTATATGTGTTACTATTTTGTATTTTTTTTTTATAATTAGTTAAGTAACAAAAATATATTATTTTGCATTTTTGTTTTGTTCTTTAATATAATAAACCATTTTTTCTTATATACAGACTTATATTTTCTCTCATTTTACAATAAAATAGTTCTGATCAAACAAATATACTAACCAATAAAAAATACCAACTAAAAATATTACTGCAATTTTATTATTTATACTGATCACAAAAATGTAAATTATACTGACCAAATAAACAAAATCTTACTGACATTTAATTATTTATACTGACCAAAATAGCCATATATACTGACCATTTATTTTATAAAATACTATTAATTAATAAAAATACTGACCAAATAAATAGAAGTGTTAGTTAAATTGAGCACTGCAATTTTATCACATTAATATTGGAATAATAATTAAGGTTGATACAAATACAGCTTACCATGGTAAGCTGTATTTGTATGAAGTATGACCAATGAATGTATGAAGTTTAAACTCCATATTTTATTGATCATTATAAAATGTATGTATCTATGTTAAAAGACAAACTTTATATATAAATATATAATTAATGTTGTTGTTAATAACTTTATTGTCAATAAAAAAGTTACTGTATGTTGTAAAAAAATTATTATATGATGTAATTTATATATGTATATTGTACTATATGTATATTTTGATAGTTATGTTGTATCTGCTGTCCTTACATAGGCTATACATACATTGTATAATACTTTTATTTTTTATCACCATAATTATATAATCATTTACATAAGTTGAGGAACTCTTAATTTATAATAATATTAAAAATTAATTTCATGTATTATTCAAAAATACAAATTATAAATTATTTTTGCTATCTAAATAAAAGATAATTTATAAATGTTACAGAATGGGACTTGCGTTGTCATTTTCTTCGGCAATACCAGAAAAAGTAAGATTTCTTTTATATAATTATAAAGCTAATATTTATAATAATATTTTCATTATAATTGGGTCAAAGTGAATTATTATAATACGACATACTTTCCAGTAATGTGATAATTGTAAAAATGACACTAATGAATAAAATATATGAGAAATTTTAGTTGATAAAAAAAATACTAATTAGTAATCCTTTTGCAGATTATTCTGTTAACAAATTATGGTGAATATCAATTATAAAAACAGGATTAATGTGTTTTATAAATATGAGAAAACTTTGAATAAAAATTGATAGTCAATATAAAGAATTATTCCAAATTGTTTTTGAATATTTCTCAGATCAACAATAGCTTTCCTACGCTATTATGTATAGTATAAAATGATTTTGCCCTACTGATACGCATCAAGAGAATTTCTAGATCAAGATTCATCTATAAAGTTTATTTTGAAATTTTTCTAGATTATTTCAAACATTCCTACAACAAAATATTTTTTGTTCATATATACAGTAGATATCAGATTATAATCAAAAAATCGAGTAACCCTGCTATGGTGGGCAATCCTTGTTTCTGTTCTAGCCATTCTATTCGCAGTTTAGGATTCATTTTTCTCTTTATAATCCTGATGAATAGTGTAAAATCAGCGACAATATCTAGGTGTTCAAACGCATCAATCGACCCTTCCAGGTTTTCAATCAGCTGAGCCAGGTTTTTCGCGTTATGACATTCAGGTCTGTTGAGAACTTTGCGCAAATATGCGGAAATGAGCTGCCATGTATTGTTATACTGGTCGGTTAAGGTAGCCCAAGCTGCTGCAAACGACGATTTCGTAGACACCATTCTATATGGTCGTTCTCCCAACATTGAGAGAAGATACTGAAGCTTAGTATCATCATCGTCCATTTTCTTAAATATTTTGGTTTCTATGGCTTTATGAAACCTCAACCAATCCGTAATATTTCCAGAAAAAGGCTTGATCTGGATAGGCAACAATTTTGGGATGCTTAACTCTCAACTTTGACCACTATCGCGCCACACATTCCTGTTATCCTGGTTAATTTTCCAATAAAGGTTAAGTAATTGCACTTGCATTGTCCCGAAGTTGTCTTTATATTGTTCAAACTCATTGTCACTAGCAGTATCCCAAAATTCCCTGCTAATCGATTTAAACTCTCCATATAATTCGTCATACTGCTCTATATAAATAGTATCACTATTCACGAAAAATTCAAGTGTTCTTTTAAAAGACTCTACTTCTCGTAAGATAGTTTTAATCGTCTTCATTGTATGTACTTACAACGTTTGTCGTTAGGCTTAGGTCAACGTGGCAAAATCTTGCAATGTTCACAATGGCGTCACTACTGTCTCGATTCCCGACAGTTATTTAAAATATAGCATAATTCTATTATTCACACAAATATCACGTCGACTTTTGTAAGGATCGAGACACAGACAAAAGTAACTGACTATCTTTATTTGAAATTTCCTCTCTCTCCCTTACACTCTCACTCCTATCTACCTTAGCTAGATATATATATGTAAGGATCGAGACACAGACAAAAGTAACTGACTATCTTTATTTGAAATTCCTTCTCTTTCATTTACACACTCACTCCTATCTACCTTAGTTAGCCTCCAGTGTTGTCAGCAAAAAAAACCTCTACTCTCGATCACCATTCCTTACGTACTCCCCCCACAAAAACGGAACACAGTCACTTGTAAAAAGTAAGTCCAATCACATAGACTTCTCAAAGCTATCTAACTCAATTAATTCGAAAATTCCTCTGCACACAATTAATTCGAAAATCTTCTTCAGGTTGGTCATTCCTTACACACACACACACACACACACACACACAGTGGTACCTTGGTTAATGATGGTAATCTGTTCCAGCATTTCCGTCATTAACCAAAACCATCGTTATCCAAAGTGTATCGTGATAGAGCTCTATTTTGTGGGAAGTTCACATAATCAGGAGTCATAAACCAAAGCCTGCATCATTAATCAAGACATTTTTTTCTTACAACCACTCATCATTAACCAAGTACATCGTTATCCGAGGCCGTCATTAACCTTTTCCGCTCCTCCCTTAAAAAACAAAACATTCCCTTATGCTCGAAAGGGTTACGAAATATGATACTTAAGTGAACTATGGTATTCCTTGCACCTGGTTTTTGTTGATCAATTCTAACAGTCACTGGTGACGTTATTTCTATTATTTTTGTAAGGTCCAGTCATGGCAGGCGTAAGCTTCCCATTGTTTGGTTGCCATAAAACTTCTAGCAGGACTTCCTCTCCCACTTGAAAGTTCATCTTGCCTCCTCTTATCAAAATATCGTTTATTGCTCAAATGATATTGCGTAGTATTATTCTAAGCTTGATGTCTTGCCTCTGCTAGGTCTATATTAGGCCCTTGAGGAATAAGATTATAAGGTTTTATGCCATAGAGGAGAAAGTTTGGTGAAAATTGCGTAACTTCATGTGGTGTGTCGTTATACTCTTGCATGCATTCCTCTAGTAATCTGGGCCAAGGTTTCTGTTTAGTATTGATCTTACATTTTAGGTGGGTGATCAACGTTTGATTCAAGCGCTCTACTATACCATTCCGCTCAGGGTGTTGTGGTGTTGTCAATAAATGCTTAATCTCTTTATGCTGTAAAAAGTGTTTAAATTTCCCACTGAGAAAACTTGGGTGTCTGTCCGTCAGAATCCTCTTCGGGGTTTTTACCAAGCTCAGTTTCCCGATACACTCAATATAGGCATCAGCCGTTTCATTAGTATGGGGGAAGGTCCATGCATATCTTGTTGCATGGTCAACAAACAAATAGATGAAACGTTTTTCGAATCATAGTTTGCCAATCCCCCTATAGTATCTAAGGAGATAGTGTCGAAAGGTTCTTCGGAGGATGGTAATTGCTGTAATAACCCTGGTTTCTTTGTCCTAGGCCTTTTGTTTATCTGGCATGTTCTACAATGTTTCACAAAATTTAATACGTCCTTAGACATCCCGGACCAGAAGTATTCCAACGCAATGATGGAAGTGGTTTTCCTAGCCCCAGGATGTCCAAAATGTTCATAAGCTTTCCTAATAGCCACAAAACCGCTGTCTTCTCAGCTTTGAACATTTGCAATCGTAATTGAAATTCGTTGATTAAAATTTCTATATATTGCGCATTATTTCTTTTTTATCAAACATCATAAAGGACACTCTGGAAAGTGCATCAGCTTCTACATTTTCTTTACCCTTCCTGTATTTAATTTGGTACTCATACATCGATAACTTAAGGGACCATCTAAACAGTCGACCAGTGGGTTTTTTGATAGATTTTAACCATTGTAGAGCAGCGTGGTCAGTAACTATTGTGAATGGGGAACCATTAAGGTACACATTCCATTTGTCGACACATTCTACTAGTGCTAGACACTCCAGCTCAGTGACAGAATAATTTAGCTCATGTTGACGCAGTTTTCTAGAGAAATATGAAACAGGATGTTCCCCATCCTCTCTCTTCTGTTTGAGGACACCTCCTATTCCTGTAGAACTTGAATCTGTGTATAATATGCAAGGCAAATGAGGACTATATATGGAGAGGATAGGTGAAGTAATCAATGAGTTTTTAAGATTATCAAATGATTTTTGACACTCGCTGTTCATATTCCACTGGTGCTTTAACTTTAGAAGATCTGTCAAAGGTTTCGCTCTATCAGCATATTTGTCGATAAAGCGATTATACACATTAACAAGTCCTAGAAATCTCTGTAAATTCTTGATATCTTTTGGTACAGGAAATTTTATAATACTCTCAATATTCGTTTGGTTTGGAAGGATCTGGTTGTTTCGGATAGTGTAGCTCAGAAAATTAATTTCTCTCAGAGCAAATTGGCACTTCTTTTTTAGTTTAATGTTTTCCTCGATTAGAGCTCTGAAAGTGTTTTCTACATCCCTCAAGTGCTCCTCCTCGTTCTTTGAAAAAATGATAATATCATCGAAATAGTTGAGCGTGTTTCTCAATCTGTGTTTCTGGATGATCATTTTGATGGTTCGTTGGAACGTAGCAGGGGCATTTTTTAAGCCAAAGGGCATTACCTTCCATTCGAAGTGCCCTTCTTGGACAGTGAAAGCTGTTTTTTGAATGTCGTCC